>CAUYRH010167669.1:0-57673 GCA_963574655.1 Perodicticus potto | reverse complement strand
GAAAGGATGTTAGGTGCCATGAAAATTTTTAAAGATCATTAATTATTTTCAAAAGATGGTCTTGGGGCCTTGGTGTGTGCCACACCTTTTGGGGGCAAAACTTGATTGTAAGAGGGACTTTACCCAACAAATGCAACTAGTGTAACATGGTTTCTTGTACCCTCAATGAATCCCCAACAATAAAAAAAAAAAAAGATGTTCCAAGCACAGTAAGTATAATCTTTTTATACTCTTTTTTTATCAACGTCATTTCAGTTTTCTGTGGAAGTTTAAATATAGAGTCAAGTGTGATGTGAGATAAAAAAGGTTGAAAAACACTGACCTAGAACCTGTCTTTTGCTCAGATAGAAACTTCTAGTAACAAGCTGAAATCCCTGTTTCCCAGGAAAACTCACCAGAATGCAGACTCCTGGGTGAGCATGTCTTCCTCTGCTCTAAACCACCTGGCCTTGATGACTGCGGTGCCTAAAGACAACACAGACCATTCAGAAACTGAAAGGGATTCCTGGAAGCTCTAAACCAACCAAGAAAAAAGCCAGACACTCCCAGCAGCAGATAGTTTAGTCTTACAGTTTTTATTTGTTTTCACTGCACACCAGGAGAGGTTAGCTGATCAGCTGAAGGGTGGGGGGGAGGCGTGACCAATACATCTCAGCTTAGAGAAATGTCTGTTTGGCAGTGTGGCATTCACATGGGCAGACTGTCACATCTTTTGTACCACTGGTCCAGGGGACTGCTCTACCAGGGGAGTTCTATCAGTGTAATTAACACAAAGGCCCCCTTCTGTCTTAAAAACGCAAGCCTGGGATACATGGTAAGATGAACTAGCCATTGTTTCCTCACAGCACAAAAACTCCTTTTCCCCCACTCCCAACCCCAACTCATTTATGGGGTTTCATTAAGGCCCACGGTGCCTCTAACTTATTTATTTAGGAAACACTGTTATTGTCTTAATGTAAACAGAACTCAAGATCAGTTGACAGTTGGAATGGTCCAGCAGAAAGGTTTTCAAAGGCGCCTCCTTGGAAAGGGGTCCTTCCATTCAACCCCCAGTTCCTGTATCATACTGCCAGCACTGTTCACAAAATAAACAAATGTTTGTTTTACAACATGGCAAAGGGGTCTCCCATTCAACGCTGGCCAGATATGAAAACAAACTTTCACATATAAGGGCTTTTGATACACATGACTTACTTGGATGACAAGGGGCTCGGCTGGGGAGTGCTTAAAGCTTATTAATATTGCACAAAAGACTTTTGTTTATCATTTCACCGGACTGCCTGGGAATCACAAGACTCAAGCCGCCACCCGGCTGGTGTCCTTGCATTTCAGCAGCCAGTAACGTGTGGAGATTGCGAAAGCACTGCTGGTTTGGAGCCAAAAAACAAACGCTCCACAGACCCAGGTGAAAGAACTCCAAACTGCCGGCCTCTGAGAACCAGGCTCAGAATTTATTGAGTCAAGGGGCAAGAGCTCCCCCTACAGGTTAAAAAAATGGATGCCTTGAACCTTTCTGTTCGTACAGAGGGGTAACTTCCTTCCAAAAAAACCATGAAACTCGTGGCCTCCCGAATCTAGGGATAGCTCCCTCTCGTTCAAAAAGGCTGGGTCTCTGGCAAGTTTAGGATACTTCATCTTTTAAGTTGACCAGTTCTACTACCAGAATGTCTAGTGAGACATTCACACCCTAAAAGCTAGTGATCAAAAATCAGTTCTTCAGGCCCTAGTTGAGTAAATTGGGAAGGGACGTGACTAAATCAGATGCAATCTCTGTCTTCTAGATTTGTGCTGTCCAAGGCAGTGGCCACTAGCTCTTGTGGCTACTGACCACTTAGAATGTGGCTAGCCCAAACTGAGATGCTCTATAAAAGAATGTAAAATATTGTGCTGACTTTTCACCTTGATCACATGTTTGGAATAATATTTGGGATATATTGGGTTAAAGAAAATATATTAAAGTCAATTTAACCTGTTTTTTCATGTACATACTAGAAATGTTTAAATTACATATACATCAGACACATTATATCATATTTCTACTGAACAGTGCTGTCTAGACAGTTGGAATAGTATATAATAATGTAAGGCTTGTAAAAATAGTAAAATTTTGAGCTTATAGTGATTTGTGCCAGGTAAGTTGATTTTTTTTTCTTAAGAACATTTATTCAATTCATATACCTGAATCTCCTGAAAAAAAGGGGAGGTTCAAAAAAATACTATTACAAGCTTCCCAGCAATTTTTAGTTTGTTTTATTTAAAGTCTCAGCAAAATGGAAGTGTTCAGTTTGGGTTAAGGTCACATATGTTGAGGAAAAAAAATGTTTCAAAAGGAAGGATATATTTTCTCTTCATAAGCGCCTTCCTTCTGGCCATATCCTTTGTGTATTTAACTACAAGTTAATTCCAAGAGAAAGACATTCCTTCTACCAGAACAGTCTTGCAAAATTATTTTCAGGTCATTAGATAGCAGACATTTGCTTATCCCTCCCATAACTGGCAGCCTCACCCACCTCATCAATGCCCATTGTAAGCAATGCTTGGGATCTATGAGATAAATGGGATTATGTGAGAAATATGTGGCCCTAACTATGGTCAGACTGCCAGCCTCAACATAGCATTTAGTCAAACTACCGAAAACTCACTGACTGTGGGAAATGTTGCCATCCTAATTTCTGAATTAGATTTAAATGGTACCAGCAGCTGCCTTTGATAAACACACTCAAATCTGGCTGACGATCAGCAAACCCATCCATTAGAGGAAAACCAGCAGAGGATATTCTGGGGGGTTTTTTGTTTTTTGTTTTTTGATTTTTCAGGTCTGCTGCCTCAGATTTGCCCTGTTTATTTTGGTCACAGGCATGTGCCAAGAGATCACTAAAAGATTAACTACCTCTGTAAAGAGACAGAATTTTAGGGAGTACGGGAATATTGCTGAAATCTTTCCCTGAAATTTAGGCTTAAAAGTATGTCAGCGCAGGCACAGCACTACAAAACCCACAGGCAAACAGTCCGGAGAGCGCTCCTATAACACAGAGACAGGTGGGCCCAGGAAGGCCCACGTCCTCTTGGCCTCCTCTAGTACAGTGCAGCTTCAGGCCAAGGTGGATGAGATCAGCAAAGCAAATTGCAGCTCCCATCTTCGAGATTCCAGATGAAACTGACAGGGAAAGAAACTCAAGCTAACAAGGATTTCAGTTACAAGCTGGAACAAATATGGGCTCTTGCTGAAGAGCTATACAGAGAAAAATGTGGGGTGGTGCTCGAGACCCTCTTTGCTCTCCCCACAGACAGATAAGGTGGGAAAGAGAGGCTGCAATCCTACCACATGAGCTGTGGATCTGGGATATGGTATCTGGAGGGCACTGGAGTAGGACAAGATAGTCGCTGGAGATATTTACTGGTATGATTTTCCATCTGACCTTATTATTTTGGCATGGCTGCCAGCACCTTATAATCCCAGCATTGTATTCACAAGCAACTCCTCTGCTCATTAACAGAAGCTGAGTCCAACTCTGCTCTTGTAGAGGCTTGTGAATCAGCATAGACCAAGTGTTTCCAGGAGCTAGCTGCAAAGAAACAAGGACACTACTCATGGGCAAAGGCATCTGCATCAGTTAGGAATTGCATTTGACTGCTAGTAGCAGGGTCTGGAAATAACAGTGATTAAATAAATTTGCTTTCTCCTCCTGTGCAAGAAGTTCCAAGCAAGGCAGTCCAGGATTACATGACAGTGCCATGGTGTCAGGATCCTGCTGTTCCCAAAGGTTGCCTCATGGTCTGAGTTGGCTGTTGGGGGAAGGGGATGCCAATATTCACATCCATATCCAGGCATAGAGGAGGAAACATGAGAAGAACAAAAGGAACTACATGTCAGCTTTCCCGGAAGTCAGTGCCACTCAGTAACCTCTTAATTTAATTTGCTAACTTCTAGCTATTATTTATCTCCCTCCAATAAAATAGAGTTTATGTTACAAAATAACAAGGGGAAAATAAATGCACATCAGGAGGTAGGAAACCACCGGACCCTTGTGTTGCTTCCAAAGTAACAAGACATCTCTAAAATAGAGTTATGTCCAGTTTGCAATGTTCATTTCTGACTTGATAAAAAAAAATTAACAATAAGCATCATAACTACTAGGCCACAGTGTATTCTTGGGACTTCTGCTTTTGGTTAGATTAGGGATTCTTTGTTTCTTGGGATTATTGCGATCTGCACTAGCTCTCCATAAAATCTCTTAATATGAAGGACATTGTTTCTGGGTCACATCTCTGACAACATCAACAACAGTTAATTCCATCTGTGAACCTAATAGAAAAATGAAGTCCCACTATTGGGTTGAGATTCAACTGTCTCACTTCGTTGAAGGCAGTGTGACAAACCAACTGCTACACAGGTTGCCACGTACAAACAAAAAAAGTAACTTAGAAAACTGCAAACTCTACCCACGTCGTGGAATGCCTGATCTGTCACCTTTACCTGAATATGTTGAGTGAAAGAGGTTGGTTGTGATGGGCTGAAGAGCAATAAAGTGCCCCAAAGAGGTGTATAATGAAAACTACTAGAAGATAATAATGAAGATGATGATGATGGTGGCGACAGTATGTAGAATGGTAACCTACTTTAACTATTCCCTCTGTGGGGACCTCCCCCTGGATCCTTTCAATTTCCACTACACATCACGGTTGTACAGACAAATCTGCTACCTCATTTATGCCTCAAAACTCAGAAGGAGGAACACATATTATTACCAGCATTTTAAAATTGATGGGCTAGAAGCTCAAAAACACTAAGTGACCAATTCAAGTTGTCACAGTTCATAAAGAGGCAGAAAGCCAGCACTAAAACTCCACCCTGGCCCCTAGGCTGAGAATCTCAATTAAGCTCTTCTAGCAAAACATTTATAAGCTTTAGACTACTTTACCTCATTGAACCCTGATGTTATTTCTGGAAGATTTTAAGGTTTTTAAAGTCAATGGTCGTGTCTTATTCATCACTGAATTTGCCTGTGTCTAGAATAGAACCTTGTACGTACTAGGCTAGACTCTCAATTAATGTTTATTAAAGATAATGATGTGTGAACTCAGCATATAGTGAGTTCAGCAACATCTATTAACACAAGAAGGGACTAAAAAGTGAAGGTGATCTCAACCTTGTCCACCAAGAATCCAAAGACATTAGCTCTACCTTTCTGGGTCTTGAGTAGGGGGGGGAGGATAAATATTTTATTTCATTGTGTAACATAAGGATATGACACTTGAAAACTTCTGCGGTGAGTTTTATTACTAGGCCTCCATGATTTCCACTGCCATTTGAAAGTTTTTGAGAATAGAAATGCTAGAGAAATAAGACATTACTGGATAAAACTCCTTTGGTCCTTTTTGAAAATCTGTTAAGTCTCAGTTAAGACACCTGCTTATCCTCTCACCCCTGAAAATCCCCATTCTCTCAATGTAAGCACTCACTAAAAAGAGACATAACTAACACGTGCCCAGGGAGAGGCTGTACAAAGACCCACCTCACAGGGCTCCATCTGGGATTCCAACTTCCACCTGCCCTTTATTCCTAAGTCTCACTGCCATTGCTGACACTGAAACAAAAACTTTTAAAGGTTTTCTAGGGTTTTTTAAATCCAGTCCTCTGTAAATCCTTGCCCAGATCTGAGAACACTATTTCTTTAGATTAAACCCATTCTTTCTATCTCTCAAATAATAGGGGAGAATCAAAACTCAAGAATTTCTTTAGCCAGGCTTGGTGGTGCACGCCTATTGTCCCAGCTACTCAGGAGGCTGAGGCAAGCCGATCTCCTGAGCCCATGAGTTTGAGGTTAGACTGAGCTATGATTGTGCCATCGTACTCCAGCCTGGGATATAGAATGAGACCCTGTCTCAAAAACAAAACAAACAAACAAACAAAAACCTCAAGAATTCTGATGGCTTCAGTGCTAAAATTAGTCATGTCTTTAAAAGATTCTGACCTAGGACTTCTAATCCCAATTCTAGGTGCATCCCATAGAATCAGCCACCATTTAAAATGTGAGAAAATCTGGAGATAAATCTTCCCTGCCTTAATAGTCAACCCAACCTAATGAAAGCCCTACACAGCACTTCATCTTCCAAGTCATGATTTGGCTGGTGGCTCTTGAGAATCCCTTTTTGAAAGAAAAAAAAAGAAAAAGAGTGAGAGCAGTCAGCCTGATGAACTCCACCACCCTCACACCCCTGAAATAAATCACCAATGCCCACTACTCCATTTTCTCCCCCAGTTTTAGAGAGCCGTGTATTGTAGTCAGAGATGATGATGATAATAATGTTGATGACAGTGGTGATCATATGAGTGACAATGAACGTTTTTGAACATTATCTGTCCTACACTGTCCTGAGTCCTACAGGGACATTTTTAAAATTTAATCTTACAACCTTTTCCAGTAGCATCATTAACCTCATGAGTTTCCTCATTTCACAGATAAGGAAACTGAGACTTAGAGAGGTTAACTAATGTGTCCATTGCTCTGGAACTGAAAAACAGAGTTCAGACCCAGATATGTATGATTTTACATCCTCCCCATCAAACTGTCCTGATTCTTGGAAATGGGCAGCAACGGGGAAACTGAGGGTCTTGTCCAGAGGCAGAAGACGGTGGAGGAGACTTTCAGCCATGAGAGCTGCAGAAAGAGGAACATATCAGGAGCTACCCCCCAAAGAAGAAAATAAACAGGGTAATGCCATTTAGACAATCGTTCTTAAACCAGATTAAACCCTGAAAAACTGTTAAATTAGAGGCATCACTCTCAAATGTTTTTATAACCAAATTTGAGAATGTCATCATTGGGGAATTTCCATAACTTGGAGATACTGAAATAGAAACAATAACAACTAAAAACACCGATTTCCTTTTTTTCTTATACCACCTGTGGACCTCATGGGGTAAGGGGCAGATGGTAAATTTGGGGGGAAGCTAGTCTATTCTGAATGTTTACAAGGCTACATTCATGCCATCCACCAAACACCATCTGCTGGGCTATTTCTTCCATAAAACTAGAGCATTTTGTTCCATAGCAAATAAAAGTGCGACCAGAATTCTATCAGCATGCTGTGTTTGGGAGAGCACCAACACTTTTCAAAACCAGCTTTAATCCTTCTCCAAGTTCAATGCAAAGAAGGCTCCCCTAAGAACAGTAACCCAGTCAACACATTCATTCATTCATTCGCAAACTCACTTTGAAAGAAAGCTGGCCCGCGTGGGCCGGCCAAATGTGGAAAGTTAATTTTACAACATGAACTGTTTTCACCCTGGGCCAAGAGACAAGCATAGGCACCATATGACCTGGGCCTGATTTAGTAGTATCTGGGGACTTGGAAACATGAGGGTATTTCAGCAAAAAGCCTCACCTTTTCTACCCTCCCCGCCCCCACATCCACTAAAGCTTCCAAAGAATGTCTTTCATGTTTGCAGCATTCACTTCCCAACGTGCTCCTGCTGCCTGCCCGTGAATTCTCAGCTCATTGCCCCTGAATCAAGGGAAGTCAAGTTGAATCTTTCAAAACGGGAGCTGGCAGCGAGTAAGCATGTCAGAACGGCACAGGGAAATCCACCCCAAAATACTTTTTTTTAAAAATGCTAAGTCCCATGTATTATTCTTAAGAGATGGAAGGCCCTGTAGTTTAGAAGGCAGAGCCTTGGGTGGGACTCGAGAGGCCAGGATTTTATGTCCGGCTCTGCTGCTGGCAGGCTTTGCAGATTCTGATACATGTCTTCATCTCTCTGGCCTCCAGGTTGGTCATCTACAAAATGAAGACTAGAGTCTGCATTGCTGCAAATTAAGAATCAAGAGCTCCACAGAATAAGTTCAGCAGCTGCAGGGTGAAGAAACGGGGATGGCCCAGAAACCAGGTACCTCCAAAGAAGTCAGGTATCTCTGTGAACCTACAGAAGAAACCCCAGAAAACCAGAGTGAGCTTTATGTAGGCGTGGACCATGTGGCCCAGTTACCGGTTTTGTGGCTACTGCAGTGGTGTGAGAAGTGAGCTTAGGTGAGCAGCACCACTGGGCAGGGGTTGAGACCCTGGGCTGTGGTGTCATTGTGGACCTGGGTTCTGCTCTTCCAACTTCCCTCTCCCATGACCTTGGCCTGTTCCTCACATCTTCATGTCTCTCCCTCTGCTTCCATAAAATAGGGTAATGATACCTACCTCTGGTGGAATACTCACCCTAGCTTGCAAAAGCCAATTGGTAAATTTTCTAGAATTCTCTCAGCAGTTGACATCAAATAGGCTGTGGTGAGAGTATTTACCATAGAAATCAGCAAGTACTACAAATCCAGTCAACTTCCCAGTCACCCTACTTGTGGAGCTGGTTGTTAAACATTCACCAACACACCACACCCACCTGTCAGTATTGTTGCAAGGATCAGGTGAGGTGATGTATCCAAAGTGTTCAGCACAGCGTTTGGTGCAAGGCAGGAAATGGGAGCTCTTACTGTTGTCATTGTCAGGGACTCAGGAACACCTTCTGTCTCCTCACCTCCTACTACCCTCACCCCTCGTCTCTTAACCCAGAGCTTATGCTTTTTGCTGCAGACCCCGCAAGAAAGTCCTTTCCATCAAAGATCTTCTCCCCAGTCCTCTGATTTGCTTGTGGCCTCTCATTCAGTAGATATCAATGAAATTCCTACTGTGGGCTCAATCTGGCACAAAGCACTGACCATACAAAATGAGAATACAACCCGGCCTGGGATTCCAGGTGTTCCCAGGCCTTGGTGAACAGGTACAGCTGAGTCTGTGAAGGGTACCTTTTATCAACTACGTGGGATTCAAAGGAAGGCAAAGCTTGCTCTCCACATCACAAGCCTTCCTGCCACCCGGGATGCCCAGGCCTTCGAAGGAAGAAGCCAGCAGGGTCACTTTAGCTGCAAAGTACAACCACCTTCTCTATGATGACATAATTATCACGACTACAGGGCACTCAATTAGCTTTCCTGTTCCCCCTGCCCACATGGCATTACCCTATGACTGGCAACATACTTCCCCACTGGCTACCATGGTCGCGTGTATGCCGCCTGGAAGCCAGAAGTGTGTAACATCAAGTCTGGCCCCTCGCCAAACTTCTACAGGGCATTAGTAACAAACTGGTGAAGCTCATTAAAAAAGAGAGAGAGAAACCTATAACCATTAAAAGTCCATTAAGCAGCCTGTCATTTTGTAGAGCTAAATAGCCCACAGTAATCAAAAGCATATGAACCCCAGCTGGGATACCCAGTGAATTGTTTCGATTTAGGGGAGAATTCATCAAGAAAGATTGTTCTTGGGATTGGGTTGATTTTTCTCCTTCAGTTCCTGGCCCCACGTTCCATTATAATTAAAGTGATTGATGCACCTCCCAGACAGAGGTGAGCAGTGACCACCGGAGCCAAAACATCTGCTCCTTCCAAGCAAACAGCTAATACGGAACTTCAGTCAAAAGGCACGTAACTCGAGGTTACCCTTCCACTGTCAATTAGGTATGGTGCAGTCAACTCTTTGCTGTCCGGCTGGGTTACATCTGGGTTATCTGGGAAATTACTCTTTCCGACCATAGAAGGACTTTTATCCATATCCAGCTTAGGGTCAAGAAACAAAGAGCTAAGTCTGAGGCTGCGGGGTGATGATCCCTAAGATAGGAGCCAGAAGAGCCATCCATCAATTAACGAAATGGCTTCCTACTTATGGCGGGACACATTAATTTCAGAAAGACAGATTCAATCTTTTAAATTTATGGCAATTCCCCGCCTCCTCTCACCACTTTTCCGTCCTGTCCCTCTGCTGCGTGCGAGGATCCCCATTGGTGAATGACCACACGCTAGGCAAAGAGGTAAAACTCAGTGATGGGGGCACATTAGCAGTTTGGGCTCTGACATAAGAATAGCAAAAAAAGAGAGAGAATCAATGACTCAATATGGTTTAAAAGCTAATTATAGGAATTACTTTTCCATGCTTATCTACTATGATACTAGGTGAAAGCAAAAGGTTGATATCAAATGAAAAAAAAATTGAGTGGTCCACATTCAGTAGAAAGTCTCCTGAGAGCTATCATACATTCCCTTCAGATATTTTAATTAGCCTTGCTTTGCATTTTAAATCCCCCCCTAAATGACATGAGTTTGATTGTCAAAGAAAAAAAGTCACACTCAGTATAATCAACACTTGCCTACCCAAAGCTACTGCAACCTCCTCCGGTAACTTTGGTGTGGTGTACCCCTTATTCATATTGATCCTTTAAAGCCATGACCTGGTAAATTTCTGCTTGTGTCTATCTCCCTCCATTGACTGTATCTCTCTCAAGGGTAGGGACATCTTTCTCCCTATACATCCTATAGCAGCTCCTTAATAGAATCCTTGCAACTCAGAGTTCCCCACTAAATATTGATGGAGCCATCTTTCAGTCTGCCAGGCTCAGCATTCCAATCTCTCAGAAACTGCCTTTACTAAATCCACCAAGAAGTTAATGAGCTCCCGTGCTGTCCACACAAACTCATTTGCCTGGGGAACGCAAACAAATCGATGTCCCCTTTATGCACTGATTTTGCTTAAGCATACATTGCAGATGGCACACACATCATGGTGCCCATGAAGGTGAATGCTCCTGCCCCCAGCAGAGATCCTCCAGCCTCTTCTAAGCTTCCCCATCCAAATTCTGCCCATCCCACTAAGCCTGGCTATCCTCCCATGTCCACTAAGAAGCCTTCGGAGGACACCCCATCCAGTGCAAGTTCTCTCCCTCTGAATCCTTAAACTTTTAGTTAAGTTGATGTTTAGTTCAACTTTTAGTTTAGCTAACCTAAAGCTATTATTTAACACCTTGGGTACATTAAAAGACTCCTCACCTACCAGGTAAACTCTGTGAAAGGTTAGCATATCTTTGTTTTTATTTCTCACAGAACAAGCAGAGGGTCTGCCACAGAGTGAATGGAATGAACACACGAGCGAGAGAGTCAATGAGGGGCACAGGCCGTGGGTGGTGGACAAGCTGAATGAGTGAGCAGGAGGTGGGAAGGTTGACTCTCCGCTGGGAGGTGAGGCAAGCTCTCCACCCAGGTCAGTGGAAACACGCACTCCCCCAGGGAACGCGTTGCGCTCAGGAACCTGGGGCCATGTGGCCCATCGCTGGACAGGAGGAGTCTCTGACCCTCATGTTCCTTCTTCCTTGGATACCCAATAGTGAAGGAAAAATAAACATACAAAAGGCCATAAATCCCCTTGCAAAAATAAAGGCTCCTTTTTAATGCCCAATAGTTAATGGCTTAAGTTAAATTCCAGACCCTTACAAAAAAATTTGTAAGACCCTTCTCCTTCCCCCTCTTTGCTGCTTTGACTCCCATCCCTCCCAGAGTCAAAAAGGTTGCTGAGCTTTCTCTTTGTTGAAGAACATCTTTAAGAGATGCTTATGGCCTTGTTAATGACATTAAAACAAACAGACACTTGTAAATCATTTTGAAAACTGTCCTAGGAATCAGGAACCCTGTTCCTCCTCACCAGAGTATTTTCTCCCAAATCCACGTTTGTCCACACAGACAGATACCTGCCCAGGCAGAAATGCCTCTTGTTTATGCACTGCACGTGTCCTTGGCAGTCAAGAGGGCCCGTTCCGAGAGACATGTTCTGCCCTGTTCCGTCACTGGCACCGTATGTCTACAGCATCATTCACTGTACAAAATGCCCACTTTCTTCTGGCCTTCCCTCTGCAGGTGACCGCATTGCCTATGACAGAGGGGTGAGTACTGAGTCCAGCTTGCTCCTTCCTAGCTGAGTGACTTCAGCTTTTCCTGACCTGTAAAATGAATGAGTTATGCTAAGTCCTGCCCAGCACTGGCCCCTGCCATCCTCACTGCTCACTTCAATACACTGCACCTCCAATTGTCTTGCTCTGACTCCATGTCTATATCAGAAGACACAGCAGCATCTCCTTTGTGACCCCATCTCCTACTGTGCTCTGGAATCTTTCTTGCTGCCCAGTCCATGGTTCTCTCTACCCCTACCTTCAGTCCCACCCTCTCATTCATTCCATCCTCCGACAAGCCACATGCTCAGATTTCTTTTGGTCTGAAAACCAAACACGCAACCTTACTTGACCACATCACCCTGCCATCCTCTTAAACTTTTCACCACAGACGTCTCCCCTGAACATCCTCTCCTGATGTCTCGAGCCAGCTCCTTATCCTCCACTCACTCCTCAGCCCTTTGCATCCTGACAGCTGCTTCTCCCTACTCTACTCACTCAAGGTTTACCAGGGGTCCCTTCATCATCAGGACTGTCCTTCCAAACCACACTACCATCCATCCGGTTTTCCCCAGAGAGAGGTGAGAATTCAGTGGTAAGTGATCCTTTAAGGCAGTGCCCAGGGAGTTGGGGGAAGCAGGGCACTGCCGGGCAAGAAGACAACCCAAGTCCTGCCAGGGAGCTCTGTGATGAACCTCAGGGCTGTCCCTACCTGAGGCAAAGTAGCCAGGCTTTTATATCCCCAGCTGGGAGTCGGGGAATGTAAACTCCAGGCACTTCTCTGACTTTGCCAGGGATATTGCTCCAGTGGCCTGAAGGCAGTGTTCACAGAAGAGCTGCAGGTGTAGACAGTGGGAGCCAAAGCACATCAAAGCTGGGCAAAGGACACCCAGAAACACTGGAGGAGACTGAGGGAAACCCGCCGTGCACTGGCAGTGTCCCCCACAGTGTGATTTTCATGCGTCTGAACTTCTGGACAGTGTTATTCATGCTCCCTTTTGAAACTTTCTTACTTTGGTTTTCTGAAAGGAGAGTATCCCTGCCTTGCTCTTCCTCTGTTAACTCCATTTCTTCCTGCCTTTTCCCCTTCCCCTCCCAGCTGCCCCAAATCTCTAGTTTTGCCACTTAGTGACTCATCTACCCTTACTGTTTCAATGTCCACATTTAAAGCACTCAGTCCCAATTTTCCACTCAGACAGAAGCTCCCACTTGGACGTCCACCCAACGCTGCAAAATCAACATGCCCCCAAACGTGACTTGCACATCCACATGCGTCTGGCAGCTCCCCTTCTGACTTCCCAGAGCACACTCTGAGCTCTAATCCAAGGTAACAACTTTCACTCCAGTCTTTTCTTTGTCTGCATGCCCAACCAAACCTGAATTCCCACACAGCTTCATTTCCTTCCAGCTCCCTCGCCACCACCTTAGTCCAGGCCTTGATCGACTCTTGAGTAGATTTTTGCAGCAATTTCCTAACTGGTTTCTCTGCCTCTTCCTCCACCTACTACTAAAATTAATCTTCCTAAAGTAATGCTATGATTGTGTTAATCTCTGCCGACCTCCTTCTCAACCTTCACTGGTTTCATTCTGCTTATGAAAAAATGTAGTAGGGGCTTCTAGAACCCACTACCATGATGTTCTTTTCCAGCCATCTTGCAGCTGTACAGAACCATGCCATGAGTCCAGCACTGATCTGCGAACTCCTGAGGCCTCCAATATGTTCCTGAGAAGACAACAGGCAAGGAAAAGAATGGGCCTCTAAGGACTGCAATACGAGAATTAGAACATAGGGACTTTTGAGTTCAAATTCAGCAGACGCTCTTATTTAAATTCAAGTTGATATTCATATGATTATTCCTGGTCCTTAAGCAATGCTAAGTCTTCCATGAAATATATGTTCATTTTTAACCTGAATAGTTTTGCTTTTCAATGTGATTTGAACAATACATAAGTAACTTTCAAAAGAAATGCATTGAAGTGTCATCCTCCCTCACGATTTTAAACAGTGCTCTTTTATTTCAAATCCTGTAGTAACCTGAAAATACCCATGAACAGGAATATGAATGGTTACCTTATAGCTTACTAATACAATTACACCTCACAGCATCTAGGAAAAATCTTCAGCGTGCTTTTGAATGCCATTTTACAGACTGTTCCCAACATCCTTAAAAGCTACATTATTAAGTTTTAGAATTCTAACATTTAGAAAGTACACAGAACTTTATAAAGGCACCATTTTCTGAATGACTTACATGTGTGAAAGGACCCAGCCACGGTTCCCTTTCATCCCCGGACACTGACACCATTTCCAGGTGAGGTGCCTTCATCTTCACACTTGGACTTTGATTCATCAAGGCAAGTGCCCTTCCCACCTGGGTCTGAAGCGCACCCAGGAAGGAAAATCGTTTTGATAATGAAGCTGCTTTTTTCATGTCAGTCAAATATTATGGAAGATTCTGCTCAAAATATTGGGAGCTGAGACAAATGTCCCTTGTCCAAAAGTCTAACCAGTCATTGCCCACCATCCCTCCCCCATTAAAGGCATCACAAAGAAACGAGCATTTCGAGGAGTGGCTGAGCCACACTTTCCTGCCATCAGTCCTCCTAGCTGTAAACAGGCAAGACCCAAGTCATATTGCCCAAAATGTGGACTGACACAGGATTTGCTATGAGGAGGGGATAAGTAAGGAAAGTAAGAGGAAGCATTTAGAAACTTTATAGCAATTCGCCATGATTTTGTATTTTACAAATTATCAACAGCCCATGAATTTGAATTTTGTAATGCCCCTTTGTCATAGAGAATTCTGGAAGCACAGCATTAGAGAGACACGTGTATGATCCAGCATGCTTGCTATGCATGCAAGATGGTCCCCACTGGGAAGGTCGTTTTGGTTCCTAACCTTGCTCCTGCCTACCAGAAGCTTATGCAGTGAAAGAGGTACTAACAGGACCAAAGGCCCAGACTCACTCTGCACCTCCTCACCCCAACCCCATTCTCCCAAGGGTAAGTTGAGAGGAAAGTGTGTCTTTTCTAGCTGTCAACAGCAAGTGGAGTGGGGACCAGGGCAATTGTAAGACAAGTATCTCTCAGAAGGGCCCAGCCCCATCACAAGCACATGTCAGTCTTTTCATTTCTAAAGCAGAAATTCAGTGGACCTAAATGTCGCCTCTAACCCTGTGATGTTTCAACCTATTTACATTCCTTCTCTAGAATAGAAAATTTCATGTTTCAAGAGTGGATTTTTTTCAAGGACCAAGCTATTCTATAATATGTTCATCCTTTGGGGGAAAAGAACAGATTAATAACTTCATTCATCTATGGACTGCATAAGAGATAATCCTGGAAAAGGGAAGCCATCAGCAGAGAGGTATCTAACTGATTAATAAGTCCTGCCTAGCATGAGAAAAATGAAAACTCAGTCAGGAATTTGCACAAGCCCCCAACCCAAACAGGGGAGAGATGAGAATGAATTGTTTGAGCCAGAAAGCAGAAGTTAACACCTGTTAATGACTCGTTTGTTGGTTCACAAGCTGTTAACACTCAGACAAACTGGTCGTTAAATGTGGTCATTACTAATTTCAATGCAAAATTTATTAGAGCCTCCATTTGAAGATTTAATGGAAGGGCAACTCTCACCCTGCACACCTGGTATGCCCCAAGGAGACTGGAGGCAAGTTTCTAGCTGCTATGTCTGTATAAAAAAAAAATAAGTACTACTAATAATAATCATGGCCATTCTGTTGCATCAATTACCTCTTTCCTCCAGCAATCAGAATGCGAGATGAGTTCTGATTCACAGCTTGATACCTAATAAGGACCGCTTGAGTCTTCATTACTTTGTAAGACCATTATAGTTAAGCGGTCTGATCTTCCTACTTTACAAGCCTGCTGCAGGACCCATTATTAGATAGACTTTCGATTAGGCTCACAACATTTTTTTCATCTTTTCAGCCTTCTGCAGATCATAAAAAAAAATAAGAGGAGAGAAGATTGAGGATTCACAGTAACACAAACTCAGGGTAAGGGGCCTGGTGGTAACAGAGTGGAGGGGCAGGCAGCATTATTCACCTCGGGCTGTCCCTGATGATGACAAAACGGTGGCCACCTGGAAGCAACCTCAAGGGCCAGAAACTCTCAAAGGAAAAATCTTTTCCACCACAAAACCTAAATCTACCTGCATGGGTGAACTAGGCAAAATAACGTCTGTGGCGGAAGAAAGTGAAACTCAGGAGCCTCACCAAACGGTGCTCAACAATTCCTGTTTTTATTGATGGGAAAGTCAACCAGAGGAGCACCATGTGCACCTCAGTGGGCAATAGAAAGGGTATGAAAATGGTCTCCTTTGGGTCTTTCTAGAACTAGAGTTGTCAGATCTAGCTAGGATCCAGCCTGAGCAAGAGCAAGACCTCATCTCTACGAAAAATAGAAAAAATTATCCAGGTGCTGTGGCCGGCACCTGTAGTTTCAGCTATTCAGGACACTGAAGCAAAAGGATCACTTGAGCCCAAGAGTTTGAGGTTGCTGAGAGCTATGACACCATGGCATTCCACCCAGGATGACAGAGTGAGACTCTGTCTCTAAATTAAAAAAAAAAGAAGAGAATCAAGCTAATCTGTTAAGGATAAGCCATGTGACAATTTTATAGTTTCATACAAGCATAATTCTCTTTTTCTTATTTCCAGGGATGACTTTCAGAAGGCCAGCCCTTTGGAAGGTGTATCAGTCAGAAGTGTGGCTGCTCAGCCAACACCAGGCTCATGGTTGATGACCGGTATTAACTCATTAAAAAGGGGTTTTTATTAGGGTTTTTTTTTTTTTTTACCTTTTCTCTTTGGGCAAATAACATTAAGGGAACTTCCAACATGTTATCATCTCTAGTATTCTGTGAGATAAAAAACATAACAAAGCAAGTGACTGAGAAGGCAACAGGAGAGGAGGGACTTTTATTCTGTCCTCAGATCACCTGGGTTTCAGAGATCAGTGTGAGTGTGGATGGGGCTTCACTATAAATGGAATAATTGGGCCAGTAAACAGTAAAATTGGAAAAGTACATTTTCATTTGCTCAGTCTGTGCAAGTCATAAGAAGAGAGAAGAGAGGGAGAGCAAATAGCTGCCGAGAGAGGGCTCAGAAATAGAAATGAAGGGCCCAAAGGAAAAGGCCTGTAAATCGAGGGCCCCCAGGCACATGACATGAAAAGGGGCCTGGCAGAATTAAAATAATCAGGAACTAAGAAGAAAGACTAAAAAAAACAGAAAAAGCACAGAAGATTCCATTAATAATCATTGCAGGAGGCAGTAGAGGGTGGACAGCCCTTGCCAGGGAAATAACAGGAGGGAGTAAAAATAAAGTGAACAGCTGCACATTCCTCTCTCCAACCCCAGCAGTTACCACACTGCAAGTCCTTGATCTTGCCCATGGAAAGGGCTCCTGAAGGCACAAGCACAGGGCTGGCCCGCCCTCAGCGGAGGGAGCTGTGCACAAGAAATTTGAAAGTAAGCTGATCCACCTGTTTGGGACATCACCAGTTTGCTGGGACCACCCTATTTGTAGATGTAGGTGACAGCCTACATCAAGTGATTCCGTAGGCCCTGGTCCTGTACCCCAAAGAAATAATTCACTAAGTTGCTGCCTGACACCTGTAATTCTGCAATGTCAGATTCATTTCCCCCAGTTTCTTGTTCTCAGTTAAAATGAAGATTCCCCCTCTCAAATAGACATGACTATTCCCAGCCATCCACTGTCATCGGGAATAAGAACAGCAAAATGTTTTCTGAAGGTGCTTTAACTAAGACAGGTAAAGAGAGTCTGAGCTCCAAGATGCCTAGAAAGGTAAAGGAGAGGGCTTGAGGTATCAAAATCTGCCAGGATCCTTTGCCATCCATTCTTCCTGGCCACCATCTGATGCCACAGTCCTGTCTGGAACAGAGGCCAACAAATTCTGACCACAGAAGGTCTTGCTGCCTGCTTCCAAAATCGTGCCACAAAAGAAAGACAATCTTGTCCTTACCAAAAAAGTAAAACAATCCTCATAATGTCTCTATATTGGTCATTTAGTGGCTGAAAGTCTCCTGAGCTCACCTTCCCAAAAGAATTATGTATGAAGAATGACAAACTCTTAATAATTATTAGGACTGGATAATAAGAAATAGGTACCTTGAGGATCATAATATTCTCCCACTTTTGTATATGCTTTTGAATCCCCTAAAAGAAAGTAAAATAATAATCATTTATAAAAAATGTTTCCACTGAATTAATTCTACTGAATTAAACTAGATGATTGAAGAATAAACAATTCAATCCCTTATATATTTTACCCACCCCAAGACAAAATGCATGGCTGGTTGGAGATACTCAGTTTTGCTTCTACTTATAGAAGTAAGCCTACTGCTACTGGTCTGAATTTTGCTTTTCATTTCTAAGTGAACACTTCAGGTGGATACTGCCTAAATTTGCAGCCCCACTCAACTGGGGCTCTCACCCAAAGTCTTTGGGAAGACTCCAAATCTTTCATAGACTTTGCCATTCCTGTCCCTCAGATCTTCATTTTACCTTATTATTAACTCCAACCTGCACAGTCCCCACGCAACCTGCTCCTTGCCTTTAACATTTGCCATGAGCAAAGACAACAACTATTAAGATGTTAGAAATAGTTCCTCTGTCTCACAGATCCCCTAATTCTCAACTGCCTGGCTCTCTCGCTAAGGGAGCTCCCCCTTCCTTCTCTGTCCTCGACAGCAAATTTCTTCATCCTTTCTAATACAGTATGCACTCAGTTGGCTCGACCTTCATCACATGATAGCTGGTGTTAATTAACCCTGTGGAATCTTTGCCTTGTTAGAAGCCACAGGAAAAAAAAACAGGACACAGAAGTCCTGATGTGTCCTCTTGAGAAAGAGAGAGACATATTGAGAGACAGAACTTCCTCCTGATTTCTAAAAGACACGACTCATAACCAAGCCACATCAAACATATGAATTAGCACTCATTCTTGGGACATACAAGGCAAACATATTCACAAAGTCCACACTCAACAACAACCAAAATAGCCTTTTTTGGGGAAACTGTGGTTTCTGTATCTCATTTAGAATCTTCCACAAAGAATGACTGATTTGGGTTAAACATGAAAGTCAGACTAAAAAGTAAAGACTAAGAACCAAATCTCAATGTGTGATCAAGAAGGCTGACTGGCCCCGTGTGGGCAGGTGCTAGCCCTAAAGGCCTGGTCCAAAGAGCTGAGGTCAAAGCTGAACCTTCTAAAATTTCTGCAACATCAACACTTGTGTTCACTCCTACGAGTCGGGGAGCAAGAGGAGCAAAGCAAGTGAAAGAAGCCAATTTTATACTCTACCAGTGCTCAGGAAAAAAAAAAAAGAAAAGAAAAGAAAAAAAGAACAGCTCAAAAGCAACTGGCAGGATAGATTTGCTAGAGGTACTCTACAAGAGAAGAGCAACATCCCAAATGTCTCTTAAAGGGAGTAAGTAATCAATCCTTTCCCATTTTTACTTTCCCTACGAATTCTTTTTTTTAACTATTTCACTCAACATTATGTCTGTGAAACTGATTCATGTGACTGCATGTGTACTAACTAGTTCATTTTGTCATTGCTCCGTACTGTTATAATGCTGTGAATTTGCTACTCTGTATCATCTGTTCTGTTTCCGCACATTTGGTAATTATGAATAAAACTACCATGAATGTTCTTGTATGTATCTTATAGAGCCTGTACATACTCATTTCTAGGAGGAGGTCCACAGTCACATGAATACATGCACGACATTCTCCTAGACAGACCCTCTGGGCAGGTGTGTACCACACGATGCCTCCCCTCTGAACTTGGAACACCTTTGCTTTCCCTTGTGGACTCCTCTTCTTCTAGGACTCTGACCTTGATTTCTTCCTTCCCCCTCTACACTGTGCTCTTTGGTGACCTCACGTATTACTATACATTTAACTATCCTTATATCTGTTTAGCCACATCCTGACTTCACTTCAAAGTATCAGTCATATTTTTCCACCTTCTAGCTTCACATTTATACTTGGATATTCTTTAAGTAACTGAAACATGCCGAGCCAAACCCCCCTTTTTCCTCTCTCACCCTTGTCTTTTCTCCCTCAGTCCTATGTGGTTTTATTTTGCACCTTTTGGCCATCTGGGCTGGTAACCTTGGCAGCCCAACGCCAAAGAGAAATGTAAATCCTACCAGTGCCACTGTTACAACAGACCTCAGAGGGGAATGAAATTTCCCAATAAAACAGTTCCAGCGGTCAATTTATATGTCTTCAATATTTCAAATGGCTAACAAACTGAGAAATAACAGAAAATTATTTTTTATCTTCCATATCATAAGAATATATCATTTAATGCACCAGGCCCCAACCCATTGTCTTCAAATTCCATTTTGAAAAGAAGGATTCTCGCTTTTAAAAATAGATTTTTTGGAAAGGGAAAATGCAGTGTATAGAACATAGAAGAGCATGGCTTTGGACCAAATAGACATAGGGTCCAAATTCTCCTGCTACCTCCTAGCTGTGTGACTTAGGGTGACTCACGTCATTTTCCAAGCCTTGGCTTCCTCATCTATAAAATAAGGATAACCATTGCTACCTGGCCAGCCCCTGTCATGTCTGTACTCACTACGGGTAGATGGCACAGCTGCTGTTGCCAGTTCTCTAAGTGAGAAAACTGGATAAATTGCAACTCATTCAGTGTCCCAGAGAGGCTGCCAGTGGACAAGCAGCAATTTCAAAGTTCTAATTTCTTTTACTTTGCTCCTGAAATAGCTCAGAAGGGATGGATAGGCTGTGAAAAATGTTCTTGGTTTGGTCAATTTGAGGAATTTCATTTCACGATTCTGTCTGAAAACTGCCAGCTCATTTCATTGATCAATGGCCATCCAGAGTTGGAATCTAAGTTATTGCCACCCTAAACTAAAGCTGAATCGGATCCTAGGAGCAAGAAGCTCTGAAAGGCATTTGGGCCACTCCAGAGACATGGGTGGGCTCCACTCTCAAGCTCCAGTTCATTGCACCTGCAATTTGCCTTTGTACACAGACTCCCTTCTCTAGCGCTGGAATTTTTTCCACCAGCTTGTGGGTAGACTTTTTACAGCTGCTTCAGGCAGTACTTTCTGGCTTTCTGTGCATGCTTTTGTAGCTATCCTGCATCAGCATTAAAGCACCCTGACTTTTAAAGTATAAGCAGATTTAAGATGACACTATGTCAATCAATAGATCCATTAAACATGCATCAAGTACCTACTGCGTACAGTGCCAGCACTCTCAACACAGTAAAATGCCAAGAAGGAAACACATTCTTTGATCTCAAAGATTTTAGGTAACTGACAATGCTAGTGAGTGGGTGCTAAGGAGGTAGTGCCAATAGTTACGTCAATAAATTAATAGAAGGAGAAGATCACTTCTGAATTCATGGATCCCAGAAGCAAAGTCAACCAATCTGCACACCTCATCCCACTGACAAAACTAAGGGCAGAACTCCATACAAAGTGGGCATTTATCATAAATGTGGATAAATAAATGCTAAGACATGTGTCACGCACAAGTCATGTTCTTGAGTTGCCATTATTGCAGAAAATCTCCTTGCAAGCAGCTTATGTGCTGATTCCTCACAAAGTGATGAGGAATGGCAGAACTGTCAGAGGTTTGGAGGAAGGTGGGGTCACACAGATGAAGGTGAGGCTCCCACCTTTCTATCTACAAGTCACAAAATTACTTCACCTGTCTAAGCCTCAGTGCCTGTGTCTGCAAAACTGGAGTAAGGTCATTTCTTTTGCAAGATTTTCGTCGGGATTAGAAATGGTGCAAAGCATATAGTGGTACATAAAAGTACTAAATAAACTACATCCATTCCCATTACTCTGTTGAACAAAAATAGTCCAACTCACTCTCTTCCTCGGGTCCCTTTCCTGGTGGATGCAGTTCCCAGCTGCTATGCTGTACGGGATGCTGAACTCAGAAGACACCCACAGTTGGAATCAATGCTCACAATTCTGCTCACTTCTGTTTCGTCTTACCCTCTTAGGAGGAGAAGGACAAAACACAGTGACGAGCAGTAAGAAAGCAGGAGAAAGGCAGGAGGGTGGCTTGAGACCAGGAGTTCAAGGCTGCAGTGAGCTATATGATTGGGCCTTTGCACTTCAGCCCGGGCAAGAGAATGAGCCTCTGTCTCTAACAAAGGAAAAATAAAGAAACTGGGAGAAACTGAACAAACTAAAACTTTGCCCCTGTATGCTTCCTAAATCCCTGTTATCTTAGAAACTTCCCTGAGTGCACCTACACTCAGCTGTGAATTAGGCTGGCACATCGCTGACCCAGGGATGTCTATATGATCTCTTTGCAAATGATTCTCTGTAAAACAGAAATTACCTTCAGAGATACTATTTTCCCAGTGTAACTATTCACCAAGACCAATTGTACCAAAAATCAACAGAATCCATAGAGTTGATCATCAGAAGATTGGGAGGAATCAAACCTCTCTCATTCATTCCCATCATGTCACGCTCACACCAGGATTATCCATTGCTGTGACTTTCCTGGTTCCAACAGATTTTCCAAGGGTTGAAGTGATAAGAAAAGTAAGCATATTACTCATGAGTCACACGGACACAGTGATTGGGAGAAAAGTGTGGAGACACATGCTAAAATAAGTGTTTCTTTCTCATTCATGCATTTAGCCAGTTCTCTGGATTGCCACATCAGACCCAAGCAAACACCAGGTCTAGTGACAGAGACACCCATTTTCTGGAAATGAAACTTGGGCAAGGTTCTGGGAGGCCCATAGAAAGTAAAGCCAAGGCAGTATGGCCAAGATTCTGATGAACCATAAAGGAGAGGAAACAACACTCTCTTCTGATTCATGCAGAAAGGATTTACTCTCCGTCCTTCTAACCATTAATGGTCTGAAATGTGGTGCAATAGACCCCAGAGTTAGCCTGCGCCCACAGCACAGCACATGCCAAGCTGATGTGGAAATCAGATCAAAAGTGAAACTGAGCTAGTGGCACTCTACCCTAACTGTTGACAGATGGAGAATGGAAGCCACATAAATGCTCTCTCTTGTGTCAGCACTATAAAAACGTCCGACTGACCCATGAAAGATGGAGATGGGAGCTCTAGCGGCCATCAGGAGCCGGGCCTTCCTCTGAGCCATAACTCACTCCCATGGTATTATGAAAAGGGTTTTATTGCAGTGGATTACGTTTTCCCCCTTCTGCAAAAATTACTGCTTATCAGCATCACAGAAATCAAGCTTAAAAACTCCCCACCTTTTCTCTCTTCTAATACAATCCATCCTTCTGGCCAGGAACTTAATAAAATGGAACATTTCATTATTCCGGTTTGCATACCTCTTTTGAAGCTGACTCTGTCATCTCCAGTGAGCACTCTGAAATGGCCAGTGTTAGGGTAATTTGATTGCCTCTTGTGTTTGCTCAGACACATCTGAATCTTGAGAAGCCACTCGGCATCCAGGCCTCTTGCTGGATCAGACTGGGAGTTGCAAGGGGAAGGAAATCATTCAAAAGCAGCGTTTTCCAATTCCTTTAAAATAGTTTGGATACAGCTTTTTCATGAGCTATTAACTGCCTGTCAGATTCCTCAAGAGGGGAAAACAAAACCAGGTGTACTGAGAATTCATACATTCCCAAAGAGTTCAGCCCAGTAAGGCCTCTTTTTTCCTAAGGCCCATGTGTGGTTCCCATCAGTGAGGAATCACCAGACTAAGGCTATTGTCTCCCACAGTGGAAGCTTCCAGAACCTTCTGCAGTCTTCAGACAACTGAGCCTATTGTGGATCAGCATGTCTATTTGGAATCTTCAGTGTCAATATTCTTCCATGGAGTGTGAACCCTTCATAGACAGGCAGTCTCTCTGACTTACGGGGTCAGAGTCTGCACGCTCAGGTCATTGTAAACATAGCAAAGTTTGAGAAGCACTGGTTTGCATCACAGAAGTACTATTTATTGACCTCCTGGCTGCTCAGAAAGGGTCCACACAAACCTAAAGAATTGAAGCAGCAAGCTTTAGACCCTAATGGGTCATCTGCCTGCACTGCATGTGTGGCCCCTACGGGGCAACCAAACCTCGGCCTGAGCCCTTTTTGAGCTCTCCCCAATCCTGTTCACATAAACCAGGCAACCTAAGTGAATCTAGCTAACCCCAGCCCTTCTGCCTTTGAGATGGACTTGACCATGACCATTCCCAGTGGTCCAGCCCCCTGAAAGCCTCTCTAAAATACTTGCACCCATACATATTGGCAGCCCACAAAATAAGACCCTTTTTACTAGCATTGGTCTCAGTTACACCTTGTGGCAGAGACATTTACCATTTATATCCACTATCTCTATGTCGCTCCACATTTCTCTGCTCAGTTACAGTCAGGAGAGGTACCATGGCTTGTTGTGACCAGCAAGCTTCAAGCAGAAGCGCTGCTTGTTTCTTTGAGATGAAGCATGTTCGAGCCAGGATGTGATGTTCTTCTCTTGCTCTCTTACCAGAATGGAAGATGTGCTCCAGGTGGCACAGCAACAAGAAGCCAGCAACCTGGATCCCTGGGAGAGCTAAAAGCCCCACTAGTAGAATTTGTATAAGGAAGAAATAAACCTTTATATGTATACAAAGTCATGGAGATTTGGGGATTATTTGTTACTGATACAGAGTTCCCTCTTTAAGAGTTGAACAGGGACCCTCATTTTCTAGGCCTAGGCAAACAGGCCTTTTTCAGCCTGCATTCTCTGGACTCAAGCAAGGTCAGAGAAAAGCAGCCTGACCAGTATCTCATCAACCCTGGAGTGAAAATTGTACACCCTCCCACCTCACTTGCGACAGGAGCTGTGAAGACCACGTCCATCTGTTAGTACATTCATCTGCTCATCAACATGGGCACCATGTTTTCTGTCTGTAGGCTCCTGGCCAAATGCGACCTACATTCCCAAGACCCCCCTGTTCTCAGGCAGTATATGAACCCCTAGACAAAAGGCCCATGGGGGCTTCCCAGTTGGGGTCCCTCCCCTGCTGCCAGAACAGTGATTTTCAACTAGTGGACCATGACACACTGGTGTGCCAAGAAAAATTTTAAAGATCATTAATTAAATTATTTCCAAAAGAAGTTCCAAGCACAGTTAATTATATTCTTTTTCTTGATCAACATAATTTAAGTGTGCTGCAGAAATTTACCTACAGGTTCAAGTGTTCCAAGAGATAAAAGAGGTTTATCTCTTGGCACAATGTGCTAGAGGTTCTGTTCCCCTTCTCTCCTTCTCTATTCCTTTCTCTGTCAATAAAGTCTAATGTGTGGTCCATGAGTTCATTGTTCAAATCTCTGAAACCAAGGACTCAACATAGAAATTCTGGCAAAATTACCACAGCATAAACTAACATATATGTTTGTGTGTGTGTGCGTGTGTGTGCGTATCTTTGAACTATCCTTTTTCTCTTAGTTTGGCTTTATGATTTTTACTTGTTTGTTTTGCATATGGATTTAACATTAGATATTCAAATTTATTGTTGGCTAAAATGTGGCAAGAAGTGTTTCAACATAACAAGAACTTTTTCTCATGTTTTCTCAAGTAATTGCATTCATTCTAATTTTCCTAAAGTAATGACTAGAAACTAAAATAAGATTTGCCCTTATTATTGTATATGATGCATTGTACCATTGTTGGTTTTTTTACTTAATTATCTCCTTATATTTTCCTCAAAGTTGGAAAGATTGTTGGCTATTAGAAATAGTAATAAATGTGGTCCCCAGTATAGTCAATGCTTATGTGTGAAGTAACAAATAAAAACAATCATTTACACAGATTAGTAAGTACATATTAGGACAGGGCAACTTTCTAACACAGGTTAATCCTTTGGGGATGTCTGTCCCAGCAGGAAAAATGCCCTGTTTAATTCTCTTCTCCATGACCACACAGATATTTCACAAATAGTGCAGACTTCTCTTTTGTTAGTAATAGAAGCTTACCCTAAATTTTCCATTTTTCTGAATACATTTATCTAATCTTGATAAAAATAGCAAGTTGAAGAGCTATTTAATGTTTCAAGAATATGCACAAGCCCATGTTGTGACACTGAATAACATGTAAATAATATTTAAACTATCTGTTCTAGAATCATACTGCTGCCTGCCAAAATTCTTTTTTTGGAGAAATGAGTATTTCATTTTTCCCCTTTAAGTAGCATTTAAAATGGAAAAAAAAGGTTTACACCCACAAGAGATATTTTAATAAAATCACAGGGTATTAACAATCTGGTTTACAGTGCCAAGAATCCAGGGTAATTCTGATTTAGAATTGAAATTCTGCCCTGCATTTAGCCTGTGTGTATGGTTATGGGAAATGCTCAGATTGCTTAGGAGGTCAGAATGCCTAATGTTATGAATATCTTTCAGATAATGAACCATTTGAGCTACTATATTTAAATGGGTCAGGTTATGCAGTGTGAGGAGAGAGAAGTCCAGCTTAACCCATTGGTGACTGCTCAGGCATCAGGCTTTAGAGAAATAGTGTTTTTTTTTTTTTTTTTTTTTGTGACAGAGTCTCACATTGTCACCCTTGGTAGAGTGCCTTGGTGTCATAACTCACAGCAACCTCAAATTCTTGGGCTCATTTGATCCTCTTGTCTCAGCATCCCAAGTAAATGAGACTACAGGCCCCTGCCACAGTACCCAGCTATTTTTAGAGACAAAGTCTCACTCTGGCTCACGCTGGTCTCAAACTCATGAGCTCAGGCAACCCACCCACCCCAGCCTCCCAGAGTGCTGGGATTAGAGGCATGAGCCATGGTGCCTGGGCTATAGAGATGTTTTTATTGTTTACCTATTTGTTTCCTTATATTGAAATCTATAGGTGACCAAAAAAAGGCATATTTAGTTGTAGGGAAAGTGCATGAAGACAAATATTATGGAAATAGAAATAGAAGGAAAAGAAACAGAAGGAGAAAAATAAAAGAAAAAAGAAAGAAGGTTAGGGAAAGAAAAATTCAGAGACAGACCAAAAACTAACATGAAATGCACCTCCCACATATGCTGCTCCATGGACAGGGACTGTGTCTTCTACTTTGCTATCCCTACTCCTCCAGAGTCTAGCACCGAGCTAAAGACAGAGATTGCTACTTGTCTATCATTTCTTACTTGGTTCACCAAACCATAAACCAATCTAGCTAAAGCTAGGAAATTGTGGATGGAATCAGGAGTTTCACAGTTGACATTGGTCAAGGAATCCCAAATAATTTATGGTGCTAAATAAAACCCATCATCCAGTTATGCAGAGCTAAGCATTTTGCAGAATTCCTTTGCAGCTATAAAGACTTGCTTGATGCAAAAGGGAAGAAGGAAAAGAAGAAAAAAGAATTCATTTCATGATCTTCCCGACAGCTGGATCTGCGACTACCAAGCAATTATGCAAAACTTAACAGTAGTGCAAAATAAAGCCATTGCATAGCCGTTAGTGATACAGGGTTCTCCTATTCAAGACTGGACAGGGGAACCCAGTTTCCAAGGCTGGCGCAACTTCATGAAGGGAATGCCCTGACCTTTTGCACAGCTGGAAGGACTGCATTCACTCATTTGTTAATATGGTCATTAAGACTGAAAAGGTGTTCTTCCACCTACCAAGTCCTGGCCAAGTATAATTCTCAAGACCTTATACCCCTAGACAAAGGACTCAGGAGGAGACTTCCCACCTTGGGTCTTCCCCTCTTCCAGAAGCTCTGGTGCTTTTTATTCCTTCTCTATTTCTTTCTGCCTAACAAATCCTATCTTACCACTGATCTGTGGTCTGTGTGTTTATTCGTCACATTCCCAAGAGCAAGGACCTACTGGAGAAAGAAATTTCCGTAACATCAGGATCAGGGCTTGCCTTCTCAGCTATTACTTCAGTGTAACCTAGCATGATGACTGTTTTATTATGCTCCATAAAATCTGGTTAACATTGCCTTGGGCCAGCATCAGCCTTGCAGGAAGGGTCTGGTGGGTGCCCACAGGCTAACCAGCTCATGGTCACCTCTAGGAAAGAGTTTCTTTCTAGTCTGCACCCACTCAGCGCCTCTGCCTGAGTGGAAACATGTGCACGGAGCACACAGAGCCACACTCAGCAGTGACGTCTGTCCCTGAGAAGCAGACCTGACTGAAGACTTCAGCAGCTATCCCTTTTGTCTCCCTCCCTCAAAGCAGGTGGATCTGGCAGCCCTCAGGACAGCAAACCCTATGCCAAGGCTCCTCTTAGCGCAGCCTGCCCCACCATCTTCCCTCTGCCGGGCTAGAGACCCAGGCAAAGGACCAACTGCTCCAGGAGAGAGAAACAGGGAGGGGGAGCCCCTCCCTCTTGGCCTCAGGCTGCCTAGGCAGCATGATTAGCATAATTACAATATGTTCCTCCAGCACCAGGATGAAAACTTGTACAGGGGGAAGTGCTAACACACAAGCCAGCTAAACAACAGTGGGCTTTATGATTAGCTAAATAGCTCCTCTTTTGGAGCTTTCTTGGTCTACACCCAGGAAGCCCCAGGCTCCAGGCAGGCCTTCTGGAGCAAAGACAGTGGTAGTGGCTGCAGTGAGAACATGGAATTCCCGCCTGGAAAGCAAGTGGCTGAGGGCACCCCTCTCTGGAGGTAGCATGTACCTTTGTGAAGTGAAAAATCACATCTCTAGATGTTTTCAATGGACTTCAAGGGAACATCTCTTTGCCCCTCAACTAACCCCTCTTAACTAACTTTGGATGTTGCAATTTTTCTGGGCCTTAATTTCCTCATCTCCAAAGAAGGGAAAATAATCCATGCCCAGTAGATTGAAAGAAATAATTGGATAACAACCAGGAAATCTCTAAATAGCAACAATGCTAAATAAATACCAGGTGTCAGTGATGGCCTTGAAAGTCTCTGGATTTGAATTACTTAAGTCATCAATTACCTAAAGGCATGTTCCTGCTCTCAGTCCCTCAGACCTTCAGCCATACTGAATCACCTTAGTTATTATATTATCATAGCAATAATAACAATAATAGACCCATCCAGGGTCTCTGCAGTGGCTCGCAGCCTTGTTTCTGTCACTGTATACATGGGAAACAACAGTGTTTGCAATGGTCTCCAGGGTCAGTGGTTGCTACGGCAGCCCAGGCCTCACCCTGCTGCCCCAAGAGATAATGGGATCAATAACTCCCCATCTTCCTGCACGTCCAATAGGCCACCGATGTGTCCCTCCACAGTGTTGGGAAGCTCAGCTCTGTGTCACCAGTTTCTTTTTGGTAGTTGCGTGGTTGACTGCATCAATAGAAAGGAAGCCTACTCAGGAAAATAATTGAAAGAGGTTTACTCTGAGCCAAATTTGAAGACCATGACCCAGAACCACACTCAAGAAACCTTTGGCAAGTGGACTCATTATGGTGGGGTTGCAGTTGGTTTTATACATTTCAGGGAGACAGGAATTACAGGTAAAGTCATAAATCAATACATGAAAGTCATACTTTGGTTTGCACAATATGGTGTGACATCTCAAAGGAGGGGGTTGTGAGCTTAAATATTCTTTAGCTGATAATTGGCTGAAAGAGTTAGGCTTTGTCTCATAGACCAGGAGTCAGTGCAAAGGAATGCTTGAGTGAAGATAAGGGTCTATTACTCAGACGCAAATACAGGACCTATGCCCAAACTCCAGTGGTTTGTTGTGTATATTGAGGACCTGCAAGTAGGTCTTGCATAGCCTTAGGCCTGTTAATGAGTTACAAAGGACATCTCTAAGAAGGCAGGGGGACATGATGAGGCCTGTCTGATCTCCTTTCTCAGGACCAACAACTCAGTTTTAGAGAATCCCCTTGGCCAAGAGAGGGGTCTAGTCAGTCAGCTGGGGGGAGAGCCTTAAGATTTTGTTTTAGTTCACAGCTGGTTGTTTTGTTTTGTTTCTTTAGCAGATGAGCTCCTTGTGATTCTCCTTCCTGTGGGAGTCCAAAGCAATTGTGCTCAGCCTTGGCTATCTATTAGAATCACCAGGGAGACTTTTAATAAATACCAATGCATGGGCACCACCCCAAGAAATTCTGATTTAATTGGTTAGGGGCAGGGCCTGGGTATTAGGTAAGTTTGACAGGCAGCCAAGGTTGAAACCATTGCTCTAAGGCAGCACTTCTTAAGCTTTAAAGTGAAATCAAACCACCTGAGGATCAGACTGTGATTCAGCATCTACAGGTGTGCCTGAGATCCTGCATTTCTAGTCATTTCCCAGGAGATGCTGATTCTATGGTCTACAGACCACGTCTTGAGTAGCACAAGCCTAAGGAAGTAGAGTTCACATTTGAGCTTGTCTCCTCATCTCCTGGAAGGCCTTGCAAAAATAGGGTGCTGGGCCTCACCCCATAGCCTCTTGATTCAGCAAGTCTAGCATGGGGCTCTATGAACTGTATTTCCAACGCTTTTCCAGGTGATGCTGACACTGCAGGTCCAGGGACCATATTTTTTAAACCATAGTTTCTGGATAGTCTTGTGAAAAATCCTAACCTTTGGGAATAAATGGCCTCTACTTAGCAGAGTAGAGAAATTCTTATGATGCAAACATTAGAATTCCTCTGAAAGGAAGCCCAGAAGGATGCCCAGGTCCAGTTGATGAGTAGGCTACCTTTTGGGGTGGTCTCACCCAAGAGAGAGGGTGGTCTCACCCAACCATTGTCTACAGAGCCCTGGATGGCGGCCTCTCTTGGAAGTAGGCTTCCTCTCTTCCCATGAGGAATGCTCAAAGTCTACAAAAGAGGAAAGTAGTTTCTCCCAGGGAAGGGCCCAGATGAACCCTGCAATCGTAGGTTTTCAGTCTCACTCCGGCCTCATGAGTGATTCGGTTCACGGGCTCTCAACAAAGTCCAGCACCCTTGTCCCGGGAAAGCTAACGAGGCTCAGCCCACTTTCTGTCCAGGGGGATCCCCCCCACCCCGTACTGCCTCCAGTGAGCCACAATACTCAGAATCAGAAATCCATGGGTTCCCCATCCTTTCATATTCTCATGATTTTCAACATAAAAGAAAAGAATGGAGCCAAGGTAGGCTAAAAGAAGAGAGGTTGGACAAACAGTGAACCAAGAGCCTCAGAAATGGCACTCAGTGGCTCCTGGTTTTGGCAACTCCCATTTAATGGGCTGCCGTTAATTGACCGTAACAGCTACACCCTAGCCAGTTTCCATCATTTGATCTGGACAGCTCCCAGGTAACAAGTTCCAATGGGGAGGGTCTGATTGCTATCAAGCCAGAGTGAGGGAGGCCTTCAGCAGGGCTGGCAGCAGCCTGTGTGTGATCTGTGTGAAAGATTTCCAGCTCAAGGATGTCCCAGAAGAAAAGCCTATTAGCACTGCAGCTGGAACGCCAGGATGGGCCAGGAGGAGGCCAGCTTCATCACATGATAATCATTCGCTAGTCCTGCCTGGCCCCAGGGCAAGCTCACCAGGATTAGCGTAGCTCTGTGCTCATTGACGGCCTCAACATGCATCACAGCATCCACTGACAGCAGGAATTCAGGTGTGTGAATAGTGCCAGAGTAATTAACCAGGGTCAAAGCAGAGTCTGGTTTCAAAGGAGCCTGCTCTGGGACCTAAATCACATTCCAGACCCCCAGGAGCTGGGCCCAGCTACCTTATTCCTCTTGGTTAAGGCATTCAGATAATCCCCAGAATGGTGTGCTGTTTGCCTGTGGGCACCAGGTTACCATTTGGCCCTCACGTTGACCTTGAGTGAGGGCTTATTAGGACATTTGAGTCTGTACCACAAAGCAAAACATCCAAACAACCAACAAAAAAGCAATATGAGCCAGCACATTGAACTAAGACTTCAGCCCGATGGATATTTAGTCAAATACTGGCTCCAGTACTTAACTATAATAGTTTTTACCCACGGGAAAATTGCTTAGCCATTCGGGAGCTCAATTTTCTTATCTGTGAAATGGTAACAAAATCACCTACTGGTGATGTATGAATTGAAAGGTTTGTGTAAATCACCTGAAACACAGTGGATACTTTATGTAATTGTTGTTGTGATTATAACTTTCAGCTACTTTTAGTAATAGTGTCACTGTACCTTGGCTCCAACTTCTCTTCCTCATTTCTGCCAGGGCTTTATAATATTCTTGAATAGAACAGCCAAGGAGATTATTCTGTTAAGCAAGATCTTAGGTTAAAAAAGTAGTAAGTTTCAAAGAGAAATACCTTATAGATTTCAACCCAGAAATCTGGAATTCAATGGCTCGAAGAGTAAACTCTCAGCTCAGTTCCATCACCAACATTCACTGAGTCCCTCTCTGCCTACACTGGTTTAAGATCTTAGAGGGGAATCTAACAATGACACTGCCCCAACTGAGAGTTCAAACACAGAGATCTCTCTTGCCTTTAACCCCGGAACTAGAAACGGCAGGAAAAGAAAGAGTCCTAAGTGAAAGCAGAATTTGGTGTCTTGTCTCTATGAACCTCTGCCGCCCAAAACCTCAGGCTTAAAACAACTTTAAGAAAAGAAAAAACAACTTTTCCTCTCGATAAATTTGGCCAAATCTGATAGGCTTCACTGGAACCAGCCAGTATTTCCTGAGCAAGCAGCTGTTAGGAGGTATGACAGTCCAGTTCTCAAGAACTCAGGGAACAAGACTCACAGATGTGACTAAACTAGAGAAAATTACACAACTAAAAATCCCAGGCTGTCTGTGGATTGCGTTCAAGCTCTACAGGTGGGTTGGTTTGCTTGGCAGAATGTAACCATAGCCCGTGATGAAATGGAGTTCCGGGATTATTTTCCAGATAGTTGTATTTGGGCTAGAGTGTGGGGTCATGAAGGAAGCACCAAGGAGGAGAAACCAAGCAGACTCCAGCAGGGGATTATGGCAAAGGGGAAACACCCTCTCAACTATATCACTATTACACAAACATTTGGGGTTAATTCTGCTAATGATACGAAAACCCTATGTTAGGAGGAGGACAAGACAAATTTAGGAAGCGCAGTACATAAAGAATGGATAGAAACTGGAATCCAGTACATATTTAGAAGATCCAACCCAGGGTCATAAAAAGAATACTATCCAAAGGCCCTTCAGTCCTCAGCATAACCAGCCAAGTCCAGCTGAGCACTGTTCATGTGTTCCTTATATTGTAAAATAGCTCTATCTTTGAAAGACTAGATGATTAATGCTGCAAGAGTTAGTGAATAAAAATACAAATAAATAATTTTAGTTCATTGTTCATCTATAATCTAGACTTTAACTGGGCATCCTGCATTTGATCTGGCAACCTCACAAATAGCCTTTTACATTTGAGAGTCCATTTTATTGTATCAAAGAGCCTTGCCTCCAGACCTGGATAAATTTCATCCTTATCCTCCAGACTTAAAGCTAAGTACCAAGGATTGACCGTCAGCATCCTTATTAATATTCCTACTTTATTCAGAGAGGAACAATGCAGGTTCTACAACTAGAAAGGTCAACTTTCTTGGCAATTCATAGGCTTGCCCTTGGGGCCTAGTTATTAGAAAGGATAATTTTGTAAATGGAATGATGTTTACAAATCTTAACATATTGTAACATCACAGCTAACATTAGCACCCATACTGCTAAAACAAGAAGTTGGACAAACAAAAAGCAACTGGGAGGAGGCAGCACCACATGCCAATCTTGCAGCTCCTCGTGCTCACTGCTGTTGCCAAAAGAACCTTTGTGGCTGGTGGCAAGGCTGCTAAGCCTAGGCAGGAAAAGGGAGGGTAGGCTTCAGCCAACTCAGGGATTTATGGCCATTTGGGGAACTCCGGTACCATTTGAACAAATCTTCAGTTGGAATGAGTTTTGGGAAAAAAGAAAAAAACAAACGTGTCTTGTTATTACTCTACTGTTCTCACTTCCCAGGAAAAGCAAATCCATGTTCTAGTTTTCCTTACTCTATAGCATCACAGAAAGCCAACTTCCTCTCATTTGCCTCATGTGCCAATGTACGGTTTGAAGCATGCCCACTGTGAATGAAACCACCAATAATCAGCTCCCACATGAGCCCCACAAATTCTGAGACTGGCCCTGTGTTCCTTGTCCAATTGCACAAAATGGTTTTAAACACACACACACACACACACACATACCCCGCACATATGTATCCAAGCTCCTGGATTTCTCTATTGCATGTGGAGGACTCTCCGACTGCAGCAATGAATAACAGTCAATAACACAAAAGGCAAGGAGGAATAGCATGTCCTTTCCTGCATGACCCCTAACTACTAACATCCTTACTGCTTCTCTCTCCCAGCCAGCTCCCACTACAGACTTCACACCATCCCACTTGACCTTGACATCATTTGACCATGTTGACATCCTCCTCCTTGGAATGTATCCCCCTAGCTTCTACTTCATCCTTCTAATTCTTTCCCCTATACCTCTCCTTCCCTTCCTCTTTATCATCTTTCTCCCAGAATATATAAAAATCAATAGCTTCCCTATACCCAAACCAGATGCAAAATAGGATAGAAGGAAAAAAAAAACATTGTTCAGAGGCAAAGACAAATATAAAATTTCTAAAGATGAGCTTAAGAATTGTACAAAACCTATGTGAAGAAAACTTGAAAATCACATTGTATACAATTTAAATACAAATTTTAAAACCTTATTCTTAAGCTAGAAGACACATTAGTTTAAGTATGTCAGTTCTGATTTATCTAATAATTCAATTCCATTTATGAAAAATAATGGGAGTGTTTTTAATTTAATAAAATAATATTAACATTCATCTGGAAAAATAAACATGTAAGCAAATTCATAATAGGGAGAGTAATTGAGGATGACTCAGTCTTACCAGATATTAAAATGTATTACAAAGCTAGTTAATACAGCTATGTAATATTAATACTTGAATAGGCAAGCAGGTGATTAGAACAGAATAGAGAGTCAAGAAACAAACTCAAACATATGTGGAAATTTAGTGTATAATAAAGAGGGCATTCCAAATTATAGGAAAAAACAATAGAAACAAAGGACAAGAATAGGTAGTTTGAATAGAAAGGTCAAAATGGCCAAGAAATATATGAAAATCTGATCAAGTTCTCTCATACTAAATAAATTCAGATTAAAACAATGAGATGCCATTTTTCATCTTCAATAATACAATTTAAAACTTTGAAAATATACAGCATTTATAAAGCAATGAGAAAAAGAACACTGATACTTTTTGTAGTTGAGCATATGATTTAGTCCAACAATTTTGGAGGACAACTTGATAATGTCTATGAAAATTTTTCCTATCAATAAACAATACTTACACCATTGCACAAATATATATGTATACATACACAAGAAAGTTTGCTGAAATGTATTAACATAGCAAACCAGTGAACAACCTAAACATCTATCATCGGTTAGGTAAATTATGCTGTTATACCACAGAATACCATACAAGTGATAATAAGAACAAGATATTTTTAGCCAAAGCAGGTGGATTGCTTGAACTCAGGAGCTAGAGACCAGCCTGAGCAAGACCAAGACCCTGTCTCTAAAAATAGCTGGGCATTGTGGTGGGCAACAGTAGTCCCAGTTACTTGGGAGGTTGAGGCAAGAGCATCATTTGAGCCCAAAAGTTTGAAGTTCCTGTGTGCTATGGCACCATAGCACTCTACCAAGGGTGACAAAGTCAGATTTAAAAAAAAAGAACAAGATGGTTTTAAACACATAGCCACGGAAAGATATTAAAAATATAATATAAAAAACATTACAAACAATTTGTACAATATGGCCCCAGTATGTGTAACATTTAATGTGTATATGTATGTATATATGTTTATATGTGTAGAGAAAAAAACATGCAAGGAGACTCTGGGAAACAAGACACAGGATGATGGAAGGAAGACTTCTACCTTCTGCTTCATACTCTTCTACACAGATGTAATTTTTGCTTTTTACCACAATTACGAACCTTCTTTTGATTAAAAGAAAAACCAACATCATACTGATTAAAGAGATATTTCCCCAAGCTTCTGACCATGAATATCTCAAGTGCAACTCAACTCAACACACTGTTGACAGAAATGTAGAATTGTGCAAGTCTTGCACTGGAAAGAATTTATATACTATCAATCCATTTGGGCTACTATACTGAGTGATTTACACAACAGTAGAAATTTATTGCTCACAGTTCTGGAGTCTGGGAACTCCACAATCGAGGTACTAGCAGATTTAGCATCTGCTAAGGGCCTGTTCCTCACAGGTAGTGTCTTCTGCATGTCCTCACATGGTGGGAGTGATGAATCGGTTTTCTCAGGCTTCTTTTGTAAGGGCACTACAAATCTCATTCAGAAGGGTGGAGCTCTCATGATGTAATTGCTTTCCAAAGACCCCACCACTTCATACTATTGCAATGGGGATTAGGTACCAACACGAGAATTGGGAAGAGACACAAACATTCAGACCACAGTAGATGCCATCTAGTTCAGTCTTTCACGTGACATACAAGGAAACGGAAATCACATGGCAAATTCAAGGCAGAGCGGGGAGTCAAATATACTCAAATTCTCTTTCCTTATTTTGTATCCTTAATGATACCACATTCCCCAAATCTCCCAGTGTAGAAAATGTGGTATATGATCTATGCTTTCAGGCTTATAGGACTTGACTTTCTATAATAGCCACTAGCTCCAGCTAGCCAGCTTTTCTTCCCAGCTTCACATGCACACAAGTTTTGAAAGACTACATTTCTCTCCCCAGCACATTCTAGACTGTTTAATACTCCCTGGTCTGTGCCCCTCTTGGCTTTTCCATTCTCCATTTTACACATTTGAATCACCAGGAGAGGGTTAAAAGTTCTCTGAGATCAGGTCACACCCAGCCCCTTAAATCAGAATCTCTAGGTGGGAGAGAAAGGTCCAGCAGTCTTTTGGCTACCTGGGTAATTTCAATACTCAACTGGTGCTGAAGTACCTGCCTACAACCATCTTTCTTGGCCTTGTAAAATCTATTGGTCTTTAAAGACCTCTCTGAGAATGCCCCTCTCTTCCCACCCTGACCCTTCCGAAGCTGTACATATCGCCTTTCCTTGTGGAATTGAGAATAATTTTTATATATCTTTGAGCTTCCAGGGGTATAGTAGTAATATCTAACTCTTCTTTGAACTGCTGGTGTTTATCACAGGATATGACTCATAGCAGATGCCCAATAAATATTTGTTGAACTCTCCCTCACAGCCCCCATGAAATCCTTTCATCTTCACATGGCCTCTCACATGAGCCTCCTCCTTCCCAAACCCACTGCCACTGTGAAGTTGAAGTTTTCATTATTTCCACCTGTTATGCCCTTCTAACTAGGCTTTCTTTCTCCATTCTCGCTCCTCTCTACTCCATCTCTCCTTCCATCTTCCCAAATCCTGGTACAGATCCTATCACTTCTGGTAAAACTTAACACAGCATCAAGTCCACCTTCATCATGACGTCCTTCTCATGATTTCACTGTGGTAGAAAAGATGGCTTCACAGGTTATGGCTTTATTGCTTAGTAGAACATTAACCAGATTCTTATCTACCTGCATTGTCTTCCTTCAGCCCTTCTTTTATTGATTGTATGTGTTTAGGTCTCTCAAGCTCATCTTTGAACCAGTATGTGATTCTTCTGGTACCCTTATTAATGAGTTCTAAAAAATCTTTGACATGGATTCACTATACTTTTATATGAGAATTTATTTTCAAACTTTAAAAAAAAATTACACTTTGACATTTTATACCTGAAGCTCAGCTACACTGCAGTTCACTCCAGCCAAACTTCCCTTCTTGACCCAACATCTTTGATAATCTCACTCATCCTGCAAGGCACTTCTCTAGGCTTCTCTGTGTGAAGGCTCTCCTAATCTCCTAATATAACTCATTCCATTCCTCTGTGTTCTCACTGCCCTTGACTTGTCTATATGCCTGTTGTAGCAGCTCCTGCTCTGCATTCTAACAACTCAATTACAAGTCTTTCTTCTACCAAAGCATCCAGCTCAATGCCTGACCAGTAAATGTTCACTGACTATTTAATTGGGAATAATCAGTCTTAAGTAACCCACTATTTCAACACTTGGCCTCAGCCAAACTCCAAGCAATCTAATAGATGATGGTTGGGGTGTTTCCAGACTTTTTTAAAAACCACAAAAGATGATTGAAATTGAACAGGCATTTATTGAGCACCTTCTAGGTGCCAAAAGCAAAGATGAATAAAACATGGAATTGGGTTATCCTCTCAGGAGTAATGAACTTGCCTTCCAAGCCTTCTGTGCTCTGTTTAAAAAGCAACATTAAATCCTAAATGAGTAACAGAGAGCTGCACAGGCTAAGTTTACCAAGTGTTTTCCTTGGCCTACAGCATCTTTCTGAGATGCAGACACTGATGTCCACAGGGTTTTCAGCTAGCTATGGCCCCTGCCTCCCTGGGGTGGCTTGGCTCATTGTGGAAGGTAGCAGCTGCCCAGGGTGGGCCCCAGTGGGACCCAGCGGACAGGATATGGGTTAAGCCCAGCTTCAGCCTAGGGATTCCTTCTGAGGGATTCTTTGGTAGCCATGTATTCCCAGTGTTCTCTTTACACCACAATCCCACAAGCCTAACTCCAAGTTTTCTTCCACTGTGCCGAAAGGTACAACTTTAGAGTAGACGCATTTTCCAACTGCATCAAAGGGATGAGCTGGAGACCACCCAATGTCCCACCAACATTGCAAAACAGCTCTCCACTTGCTGCTTTCAGCTTCAAAGGGATATTATGTTTTAATGAGCTGCTGTATAATTAATCAGCCTTCATCCCCTGGCCCAGCTGAAATTACTGACGGAAATAAGCAAACACCCCAAATTTGCTATTTCCCTTTCCGAATGCCAACCAGTAAGGAAACATTCCCATGTAAATCAAGACTGGGTGTGGATGGGTTCTGGGCTCCAACAAGTCTGCTCTCCAACCTCATAACTCAGACTCATTACAGAGACCTTGGTTCCTCCAGAGGTTACAAACCCTGTCCTCCTGTGTCCACATATATCAGGCCGAGGGCATGGCTCTTGGTACTGTCAGCCCAGACAGGCTGAGACCATTGGAAACATCCAAATTCCCAGGACACAGCCACATAACCAAATACAACTACAGAAAAACAATCACTTCCCATCTCAGTTCTGCCCATGGCTGTGTTGGCTTAGGATCCTATTCACCTATCTGGGACTCAGTTTCTTCATCTGCAATAATGACAATAGCAAGAATAATAGTCTTTATTGAGTGTTAACTGTGGTATCATGATGCAGAGTGAGTGCTCCAGAATTAAACAGTCTGGGTTATGACCTGGCTACATCATGTACTGGCCATGTGATGTGAGAAAGTGCCTTATCTTCTCTGAGCCTCAAATTCCTTACCTGATAAAATGGGGATGAAAATGGTACCTAACTTATAGCTTACTGTGAGCACAAAGTGAGATAATGTAAGAAAACTGATCCATGCTTGCCTGTGGTAAGCACTCTTCAATGTTAGTTGTTAACATTATTTATCATTGTTGTTACTATGGCTGCATGTACTATGCATCAGACAGTGTGTCTTAAAGATATTGTCTTGTTTAAACCTTATAATAACATTGGGGGTAGTTTCTATTTTTGTATTTCCATTTGATAGATGAGGAAACTGAGATCCCCTAAGAGGTGAAGCAACTTGGTCAATAATAATTAGGAATGTAGATCTGGGATATCAGATCTAAACAACTGCATAACTACCATATGGATTTGAGATGACTTATATGAAGTGCTAAACCCAGCACAACAAATTCTCAATAAATGTAGTGATAATTATTGGGAATGTAAAACAGACACTAAGAAATAAGGCAGAACACATTTCTCAACCCAATTTCCTGTTCATCTGTACAGCTCAGACCCAGCTGGAGGAAGAACATTTGATTCTCCAAAAGGAGGGAAGGCCCTACATTTAATGAGCAGGACATGCTGGGAGCAAAGAGTGAAAGTCTTCTCCATCTGACAGTGTGGTGGAACTGGGTGTGCCTTATCCTCCAGTCTTCTGGGATCCTTTTCCTCTTAATACTAAATAATACTTCCATCCTTTGTAATTTGGAAAATCCAGAACCCCCCTCAATATATTCACAGACACTGAGGAGAAGGCTGAAGTCCTACTGGTCAGCTCTGGCTCTAACTTCCTCTTCCTCTTCCTCTCCTGGTTCGCTCTGGCTCTAACTTCCTCTTCCTCTCCTGGTCAGCTCTGGCTCTAACTTCCTCTTCCTCTTCCTCTCCTGGTTAGCTCTGGCTCTAACTTCCTCTTCCTCTCCTGGTCAGCTCTGGCTCTAACTTCCTCTTCCTCTCCTGATCAACCCTGGCTCTAACTTCCTCTTCCTCTCCTGGTCAGCTCTGGCTCTAACTTCCTCATCTGATCTTCTCTGGTCACTGATACTGCCTCAGCTGCTTTCCTGCTCTCTGGTCTCCTCCCAGGAGAAGACATAGACCCTGTCTAGGTTCTTGAGCACCACTACCATGCAGACACTGTGCCTAACAGCCTTGACTGTGGGTGAGGAATTAGCATAGACTCCAAAAGGAAACAAATTAGAGCTCTCATCAGGCACTGTCTCCAACAAATAGAATAGGCTGCTACCCTCCTTTCTAATCACACTTTGACATGCTATCATTTTTTCCCTGGCCTGTTCTCTCTGTTTGTATCAAAAATAGGATTTTTGCCTTATCCCTCCATTTCCGAGTTTTGCATCCATTTACCAGCCCCTCTGCCAAAAGCATAGGATTCCTATTACTTTATTCCAGGAATCAGGTTATTTCTCTTTTTTTTCCAGATCTACCCCATCTACAACAGTGTCCTTTGCAGTGAGGTCTGTGGAGGGGCCAGTCTGTGAACTCTGGATGCCAGTGCACAGCAAGGTAAGTACAGATGTCCCAGCTTTATAGCAACTTCACAGAGTAATTTTACGTCTGCTGAATCTAATAATAAAATGAACATGGGACTTGTGCTTTGTATGTCTTTTTCATTTCACATTTCTGATGTATTTTCTTATACTTTTATTATACTTTACAAAAGTACTAGTCCAGGAAAGAGTGGAATTTTAAAAGCCGATTCTTTACTTTGGATCTTTTGAAAAGCACTGATGATATGATGGACTGGCTCAAGGGCCTTCCCTTATGGAATCCAAATATCCCTTTACTGTATATTCCCAAAGAAAAGAGCTGTTTCCCCACCCTGAGAAATCTTGCTGCTCTTCTAAGGCAAACTGGATTAATGCAGAGAGTATTATTTTCTTCCTCCCCATCAGCCACACGAAGAAATCAACTCATGATTTGCCAGTCCTTGCAGCGTCTGGGGCAGGAGAAGGATGGAATGACAACAAGAACATCGATCTGTGCCGCCCTTTAGCATTTACAAATCACACTGCCCTGCACCACTTCATGCGCTCCTCTGACGTCTCCATCAAGCAGCATTTGTATGTGTCCTATTTGTGAATGGGGAAATTGAGGCTTTGGAAAGTAAGGTCTTCCCAAAAATGATTCACTTAACATACTAGGTCAGGAATCAAAACCAGTGCTTTGACCCCAGCCTGCATGTACTACCACAACATCACAATGTGATAGAAACTACTGGATAAACCCATTTCAGATGCCAATCCAAGGGCCTTGAATAGATAGATGCCTAAATTCTAATTCGCCTTTACCTTAAACTGCAACTGTCCTCCAGATCTCCAGCCAGGTAATAAAAGTAGCTGCTTTTTATTCTCGTTTCATGTGCCATACCTAGAGAGACATGCATGTCCCTCACCTTTGCTCCTTGCCAGCTCTGCTTTGCAGCCTTGCTTACTAGCTTCTTGACTCAGAAGAAAATGGGTCAGGAGTTGTCGGGGACCAATTTCAAGAACAAAAAAAAACAAAGCTTAGAAGGGAGCCTTGAGCTTCCCCAACGGTGTCCCTGCCCTGAACCCAAACCATCTAATTTGCACTGTTTTCTAATAAGGAGAACGCTCTGGATTGACATTAAATGCCTTCACAGGGCACAGCCACATGTGGACAAAAGACATGGCCAAAACAAGTGTGAGGCAAGAGTCGAAAAACAATTATAGTTTTAATCTGATTAAACTGCTGCCCAAAAGAAAACCAGAGGGGTTTTTTTAGAACCCTGTTTCTGTAATTCTGATTTCTTCCACTTTTATAGCATATAAATAATTAAAATGATGCCCACAACACATTTGGCTTCATTCAGCGGGCATATTGAAGAATATTACATTTAGTAATTTACATACACCAGAAACATAATACATTAGATTATCCAGAAAGCTAAGAGCAGCAGGCCAACACGGGCAAATCTCTTATGTAACGTCTGCAAGAGCCGATTGCAGGCACATAAAGAGAGCTTGGATTTTCCTAGGAACCATTTTCTTGCAAATGAAACATTTAATTATGGAGCTGAGTCCATAAATAGACCGTTAACACTGGGAGGGGGGGTGGATGCAGCTATATTGCTGGATTAGCAGGGGAATATTCTAGGAGAAATTCATCAATGCCATAGATAATTAATTACAGCTCACCTTCTCCCTACATAGCCATGCCTTTATCAGCCAGCGTTGGGGAAAGAGCAGATGGCTGACCAAATACAGAATGCAATTTTCTGTCAACTCATTACTTACAGAATCACAGATTAGGTACAAGACCCCTGGAAGGTCACCTGGGCCATTCCCCTGTGTCCAGAACAATCTGCACAGAACTGTCCCAGTCACATGAGCATCTATCTCTCTTATTCAGAAAGCATTCCCAGGAAAAGGAATTTGCCTATCTGCAGAAGTCTGGACTTCCAGGGACTCTGAGCCCTTCCATTGGGAAATGATCCCTAAATACTAAATTCTTCAGGACCTTTCCTCGTTCATATTTGGATCAGTGTCCTACATCTGCTTAGCCTGCCATGTTCGGGGGGGACACCTGCATTGTGGGGATTCTTCTCATGAAATACCAGCTAGATGGCACAACCAGACTTCTCATTCCCAGAGTATCTTAATAAGAGATTTAAAGAACCACTAAAAAGTTTCAGAAGGCTCCATGACTATCTTAAGGTTTATTTAAGATGAAAGTCCTTGAAAGTCCCTCACTTTCTCTTTATCCATCTGTATCAGGTTGACCTATTACTCACAACGTAGTCAGCTGTGCAGGAAAAATGAAGTTTTCTGTATTCCCCAAAAGGCCCTGCTCTTCCTCCCTAGGTCCATGCCTACCTAGCTGGGGAAATGGGAAAACCTAGACATGAAATAGTAGTATTTTAGTCCTGCCCCCATGGAAAATGTCCCCTTAGAAACTTGCTCTTTTCAAAACTGAATTCCCTATCAAAAGTCATTCCTTTTCAAATGAGTGTTCGTGTATTGAGATGACTTTGGGCTCTCAGAGTTCAATTCCCTGTGTTCCTGCGATGCCATCTTGATATATAAAGGGATGATTGGATTCTCTTGCCTGCAGGGGAGGACATTCTCTGGATACTCCCCAGTTCCAGCGCCTATGGCCTACAACAGAGCTCCCTGGGGTAGTGGCAGCAAAGATGGTAATGATTGAGGGTATGCTTCTTTTCTGGGTTGGGTAGCAGGGGAAGGGCACTGAGGCTGATGTGCTGGCACTCACCACCAGAGGCTGTGGTCCCTGCCCTCTGCTTCCATCTCCAAGGCCCTACCCACTGCAGCCTCTTCACTCTGACTATAGGCTAGTCCATAGGCTCTCTCAGAACTTCTCCACCCCCTCACTAGATAGGTGGGCCCTCCTGGTTCCCTACAAGTCACACTCTGCTTAGGCAGGTGCATGGCCTCTGGCTTTTCTTCTTTTCCTTCTGTCACCCTCTTCTTCACTATACCTCCCCATCCAAAATGGAGCACTCCTAGAGCCTTGAGGCTCTCTCCCCCCCCCCCCGACACACACACACCCACACACCACTCAAGAAAGCACACCACCAGCCACTAGCCTTCATGTTTATCTGGGCCCAGGGCTTAGGCACCCAAGGGGAAGAGCAAAACAAAGAACCTTTAGTTTGCTTTCCTCCCCTCCTAGTCCCCAGTGTCCCTCCCACACTTGCGCAGTTCAGGGAGGTAGATTTTTCCCTTTTACCCAGCATGCCTTCCTCTTAACCTAAAGTTGCAGCCTCCTGGGTCAGCCATCATGGCAGAGGAGGCATCCTCTTCATGTATGGGGACACCTCAATGATCTCAAGTCTGCAGAGGCAGTGGCTCTTCAACTGCAAGTTCACTTGCAGCTAAGGAATATTGAAGACAAAAATAGTCCATCTCTTATCTCACAAGGTATTCTCCTTGAATTTAGTTTTCCTCTGCAATCCCTGGACTGTAATGCCCATACAACCACACCCTGTTACACACATGTAATAGACAGACACATATACTCACACAGCCTGTCACCATAGACAAGAGAAAATGGCACCACTGAGATTGAGATTGTGCCAGTTTCCCGACAGACCAAGGAACAAGAGGGAATCCTCAAATCCTTTCCAAGAAAACTTATCATCATGGTATACTCATAAAAAAGCTCAGAGAGGGTTGGTTCATTCCATTATCATTTATTTTGAAACTTGAAGACTTATAATATGCCACTATATGTCAAAAAGTCTGTCAAATGCTTTCATACAATGATGCCATTAAACTCCAAAACGCACAAATATAAACATGTAGAATTTTTTATAACTAGCGCTCAAAGTAATATGTTTCCAAATTCATTACCTTGTGAACTGTGTCCACGAACTCCCAGTTCAACCGAGGTACATCCCTGGTTGTGCCCTGGTGATACCCCATTTGTGCACACAGTAGGCTCCTGAAAATGTGCAATGAATAAAACTGAACCCTCTGCACATGGGGAAGAACCAACAGCAGTGACAAATCTTAACCCCTGCTGTAGATTCTAGCAATATGAGAAGAAACCGCTTAATCATAATGCGTTTGGTGAGGATTTTTTTTCCCTCAGCCATTTATTTATTGGCACACTCCTCATCTTGTGTGGAATATATAGCATTGTGGAGAGATTTATGGGGCAGATTTTAATCTCAGCTGCATCATGCATCAGCGCTTATCTCTAAATGGAGGTGTGTTTTATGTGGTCATTGTTTCATGTGATCACAGGAGTCAGAGGCCAAATGACTGCATACCTGAAACCCAGGAGAGACGGCAACTTTGGGGTTGAGAGAGAACAAGGTTTGTTATACACTTTTAAACCACGGCACTAAACCCAATTAGTCTCAAACACAGTGGGTGGAAATGAGGAATTTGGACCTGAGGTGTGAAAATCTCATTGGGGCATAGCAGCTCCCCTAAACCATGGTGCTTCCCTAGGTTTTTCCTGGAAACTTGATGCTTCCACCCCCTTCCTGTGCATTCCAGGCTGAGAGGGGAATTTCGTGCATGGAGCTAAAGGGCCCCAGAAGATGTGGTATACAGTTGCCACTGGAGTCTCAGTGACCTCTGTGTGCCCTCTGAGGCCCAGCTAGCCTGGCTTTCTCATCAGGGCCCTGGGAAGGGCCGTGCAGGGTTCCATGGCAGCAGCTCCTATTACAGGGCCAGGGAAGGGCTTTCTTAGTGTCTTACTGTCCCCCCAGGGGCCTTTGACACTTGGTCTTCAGTCACTGTCTTCCAGTGACCTAATGGGCTGGAATACATCCGTCTTTCAGATTGAAAAAATATTTTTGAACTTGAGAGCGCATATGTTTTCTTTCACAGAGGGCCCATTCCAATCAACCAAAGTGACCCTTGACTGTGTTCCTTCATTTCTCCATTCTTTCAGTATCTATTAATGGCCCATTCAATGGGTAGTGTGCATGAAACTATTTGAAATGTGGAATTCTCTTAAGGTTTGTGTCTATTTTTGCCCAAATTATCTTCAAAGGCACACGAAGATGATATAAAGAGACAACTGCCCAAACACAGCTCTAAAAGCAGACTCATCCAGGGTCATTCCATTCTTACCCACCTCTGTCTGGAGACAAGGAGCGAGACTAAATGGGGAAGCAACCCAGCCATCACAGACCACCTTCCTGCTGACCTAAGCTCCTAAATCACAAACTAGACCACACTCCCAAGGATGCTCAGGGAAGTGGGTGGGAGGTAGAAGAGGGTGGCTGGCTCTGGTCCTGCCCGCCCGTTTAGTACTGTCTGTACTGTGTGTATATACATACAGTTGAATTGTATAGTGTCCCCCCAAAATTTGTGTCCACCCATAACCTCAGAATGTGACCTTATTTGGAAATAGGAGCTTTACAAATATAAATGGTTAAGGATCTCAAGATGAAATTGTGTTGTTATAGCAAGAAAGGGCACAGAGAAGGTAAAGAGCAGATGGAAACATATTGGAGTGATGAGTCTACAAGCCAGGGAATGAAAAGAGTTCCTAGGAATAACCAGAAGTTAGGGGAAAGGCACGGCATGGCCTATCCTGTAACGACTCCAGAAGAAACCAACTCTGCCAACAAACACCTCAAGCTCAGACTTCTGGATTCTAGAACTGCAAGAGCATAAGTTTCTGTTATTCTAAACCACCCAGTTTGTGGTAATGTGTTGTCACAGCCCTGGGAAATTCATGTAATATGTGAATATCCAGAATTCCTCACCACTAGCTTTCCTTCCTTCTGCCATTATCTTAAACAGTTCTCACCTCCTAAGCCCCAAACTCCATAATCTGGGACTAGAAGTGAGTAGTGGACAGGAGACAAGCAACTATCCTGTTTTCCCTACCCAGAATTGGGAGGAGCCAACTGATCCTGGCTTGTAAGAGCCAGTTACATACATCTCTTCCCAAATCCATGCTCAGTGCCATCATGCTGATACCTGGAAAACAGCCACAGTGAGAGGATTTACATCAGGAAAATTGGCAAACATTACAAATCAGGGCTTTCCCCCCACCCCAGAAAACCAACTATTAAACATTTACCAGCACAACATTGTCCCCACTTTCCCACAGCTCCACCTGTGCCATTCCTGCCAGAGGATAAGGAGTCAGGAGAATGACACTCAAGTGACTATAAGCAAAGCCACAACCTTCCCCTTACAACAAGGGCCATGGTCCCACTCGATCTTTCCTCTGAGCTCCAATCATTGCTGTGTATAGTTGTATATGAGGTCAGCCCCCCACGGGCATCTGATTATTTATAACTTCAGAAAGTTTCTTTTGCACAGTTATTTGCCAGGCTTTCATCTACACCAGGCAGCATTTGATAGAAATATGGAAAATGGCCTGAACCTTAAATGACAAACAGATGAGGACCGATGAAAATCACACATGTTTGAAGACCATGTGTTTTCACATGAAATATATATGGGATTTTTAATTGATGTTGACTTTAGCTCACGGTAACATTTTCAACTATCTTAATTGGTGGGTTATAAGAAACAATAAAGAAAGGAATGTGATCAAGGTAAGCCCTAGAGAAAACCTGACTCCCAGTGACCCCTTCTTTCCCTCATGTCCTCCCCTATCAATCCAGTCCCCATGATCTTGTTGGAAAGGAAGCATTTTCTTATCCTTTTTCTCCCTCTGACCATAATGAAAATGAGTAGCCTGCCCTGTACATGATCAAGTACTGTAGACTCCTACACAAACATGGTGGCATTCATAATTCAGGGAGTCAACATGAGGACATGGTGCATTCATATTCAGGGTGTCAATACAAGGACATGGTGGCATTCATACTTAGGGGGTCAATACAAAGACATGGTAGCATTCATATTCAGGGAGTCAACACAAAGACATGTAGCATTCATACTTAGGGAGGCATTGATGCTATTCTTCAAAATTTCCAAGGTTTTCCAACTTTGGGGCACATGGTGGGATTATATATAATAGCCTCCTATAGTTGGATGGGCTCACAAGACTAGTTCTGGTTAATGAGTCAGGAGAGATTGTGACACTTCCAATTTTCTCAGCCAGATCATTTACTTTCCAGCATAATACCTCTCAGACATTAGAGATGACAGCTACTCCATCAGCCTGAGTTCTGGAGAACTACTGAACACAACACACCCCAATCCCAAATTGGAAACAATCGTGTAAGCACATAGTTGTAACCCTGTGTGGCTGAGAGCACTGAGATTTAAAGGCTGTTTGTTACCATAGGAAAACTCAGGCTACTCTATTAGAGTGAGACCTGAAATGGACCTTACAGATTAAGCCAATCCCTGTATTTATCCCTAAGTAATCCGAGGCCCAGAGACAGAACATTGTTTGCCTTATACCTTATATCATCTAGTTAGTTAATGCTGCTTTTCATTATCCTGTCTTTTCCACTAAGGAACCTAATCTGATCCAAATTTCTCTGGGTTTCAGTATCCTCATGGTATAATCCCACCTAGAGGTTCCTTGTTTGAGACTATAGGCTTCACTCAGCTCTGAGACTTACCAGCTGTGTGCCTCCTCCAAGTTCCTTAAAGATCTGTAGGCCTGGTGTTCAATATCTGCTGAGTGGGAATGGTAATAGGCTAGTGACAACATCTCAATAAAATGCTATATAAAATAATAACATCTATATAAAATGCTCAGCACCACACCTAGGACATGCAGCAGCTCAATAAACATTCACTGTGACTACTTTCGTGGTGTTCCTTCTGCGCTACTCCCAAGGTGGGGAGCTGGACAACTCCAACTAAGAATGCTGATTTAGTCCCTTCAAAGTATCCCCCAAAGAAAGGGGATTTGCCTTTCCAAGAATCTAAAAAGTGCTATGCAGATTTTATGTGTTGTTCTATTATTTGGATAACTCCACATGTTGTGATTCATTGAGGTTGGTTATTTTGCCCAAATAATCCAGACAATTACCTCAGCTTTCCTCTTGCTCTAAACGCAAAGCCCAGGGTAATAACTGTGGATTTATCAGACTTCATCTTCCTGGGAGACCATAGCTCTATTTTAGCATCAGAAATAGGAAGATATCCCTCAGAATGCTGATACAGGCCCAGGAAAGAATGAAATTGTTCTTCTGCACCCTATTTAATCCTAAAATGCCGATTCAGGGATTGTTACTCAGGTAATAGTGAATGGCTGTCTCTCCTGGGTCCCCAGTAAGTTAATGACCATCAATTTCTAGAATGTTTTTGCAGCAAAAGAAAAGTGCCAGTGGTAGCGTCCAGCCGCAGGAACCTCCCCACGGTTACCATTCCAACAAAACTTAAAAACACAAACCCACCCCCGTAAATGAGTTTCACCTTCTAGAGAAAATTCATTTTCAAATGAGGAAAAGACTTCTCATCCCAACTGAAGGTAAGACTTGAATTGTAAGAAAAACTGAGAAAGGTGACATTCATATGTTCCCTGCATGTAAGCAAGGAATGTGAAGCTGCTGGAAAAAGCTGTGTGTGCCCTGATCATAGGGAAAGAAGGAAGGGCCTGCAGAAAACAATAGGCTGGGACTGGTGTGGCAGAGGATCTTTACCCACTTCACAATGTCCTCAAGCCTTACTGACAAGCCTAAGGTCTTCCCTGGGCAGAGACTTGAGTTCAGGATCCAACTAACCAATGTCAGCTACGTGGCATTCTGACACTTTTCACAAACCCAAAGGCAGAAGTAACCATTGAGCCACAGGTCAGATGAGATGATAGCAAAGCAGAACCGGGACCCAGAGGGTGAAGCGTGTCATCCAGCAAGGCCTGTTTGGTGATCTGCTTTTCCTGACTTCTGTCCATGGCTTCCTCTTCCCACTGGGGCATGGGCCAAAGCATCATTTTTGCAGATGACTAGATTTCACAGCCAAGAAGGTATTCTTAGACCTCAAGCAGTAGAGGGCTAGAACTTGATGGTGCACAAGAAGGCAGGGGATATATTTCCTCACATTAATGTGTTACTTGATGCCATAGCATTTTGCTTTCCTCAGAAAGGGCAGTGCTTCTCAGTTGGGTCAGGCTTAGCTGAGCCTGGCTGGGCTCATTCATGCACTTGTGTTCACTGGTAGGACTACTGAGTCTGGCTGGTCAATGATGGTATCAGCTAGGAGGTCTTGTGCTTCCCACATGTCTCCAAAAGGCTAGCTCAGGCATGTGCTCATGTCAAACAGGCAGACATCAAAGAGAAGAAAAACACAAGCATTTCTTCAAGCCTTTATTTACATCCAGTTTGCTATTGTTCCCCTGGTCAAGACAAGGCATGTGGTGCTATGGTTTACACCTGTTCCCCAAAGTTCATGTGTTAGGAACAAAATCTCTGATGTGACAGTATTGAGAGGTGGGACCTTTAAGAAGTGATTAGGTCATGAGGACTTGAGGTCTCTCATGGATAAGTGCTGCTATCAGCACTGAGCCTCTTGGGGTTCATGCTGCAGTCTCCTTTCACCACAAGTTCATTATCACAGAAGTGGTGTCTTCATAAAGGATGACTGTAGTCCCGTTCCCTCACTCTCTCATCATGCAATGCCATCTGCACAGTATGGTACAGCAAGAAGACCCTCACCAGATGCAGCTTGTCAGTCTGATCTTGGACTTCTCAGATTATGGAACTCTGAACCAAATAAACTTCTGTTGTTTATCCAGTACCCAGTCTGTGGTATTCTGCCATAGCAACACAAACAAAACAGACAAAGACAAACAGGCAAGCCCAGAATCAGAGTGAGAGGGGTTTGCAAAGTCACAGGGCAAAAGGCATAGAGACAGTGAGGACATTAATTGGGATTGTTGATAAAACTGACCTGCTGTAGCATCTGCCTTCATGTTAGGAGACTCTCTCAAATGTCTTAGAGACTCAACTGCCTACATACATTTAAGAGTGAGGCAATGGGGGTAGCACCAGTAGCTCAGTAGGTAGGGTGCCAGCCACGTATACCAAAGCTGGCAGGTTTGAACAGGCCTGGGCAAGCTAAAACAATGGCAACAACAAAAAAATAGCCCAGCATTGTGGAGGATGCCTATAGTCCCACCTACGTGGGAGGCTGAGGCAAGAGAATCACTTAAGCCCGAGAGTTTGAGGTTGGTGTGAGTCAGGGATTGTTACTCAGGTAATAGTGAATGGCTGTCTCTCCTGGGTCCCCAGTGAGTTAATGACCATCTTTACCCAGTTAATGATGGCACTCTACCCAGGGTGACAGCTTGAGACTCTGTTTCAAAAACATAAATAAATAAAAATCTTAAAAAAAAAAAAAAAAAAAAAAGGTGAGGCAACAGGAAGTTGGCTGGAAGCCATGGGGTGAAAGAGTCTGGGCTGGGCCTGCATTCACTGTGGGGTAATCAGAAAAGAGCTGGTCTTGCCCTTAGAGGCCTCCAAATGCCAGCATGTGGGGAGTTTTTGTTGTTTTTGTCACTTTTTAGGATATTTAGTTTCTCCAGAGAAAAACACTCTGATTTCTTCTCTGGGTTGGGCCATAGTTCTTGGTAATTCTGAGATCAATGCAGAGAGAGGGGCAGCAGGGATGCAATTCAGTGTGCATCAATATTCACAGAAAACTCTGGTTTTCAGCCCTCAGCCTCACCTCTGCCCTCTGCTGTGCCCAGCAACCTGGAGTTCAGGGCCACTGCAATTCCTTTTTGCCAACGATGAAGCCTATGTGGATGAGTGAAAGAGAGGGTAGAGTGAGAATAAGGATGGCAAGGTGAGATCTGCCTAAGCTAGATTGGGGAGGGACCTCAGGGTGCCATCATGCAGCTGCTATTCCTGAGACACTTAGCCAACCACCCTCATGGAGGCTCCCAGCTGAGTTCTCGGGCTTCTCACTGCAGTCTCCTTTTCCCACAAACACTGAAATTCCAACTCGAATGTGGCTACTCCTGGGGAACCTGACTGGGACTTGAAGAGGGAGATTCCAAATGACTCATGTTTTTAATATTTTAATACGACTTGATTATAAAGAATTTGCTTATACCAATGTATATGTCTTTGCTAAAAATAGATTTAATTTTAAAAGAAAGGTCTACGTGTGGGAAAAAGAGCTTTGACACTTCTGTTTAGGAACAGAATTCCCATCTGAACCATAAGATTGGCCAATTCATTCGGAAGTGACTGGTACACACAGCTCACAGCACCTGCCACCCACCACCTACAAGTTAAACAGCATCCACACTGTCCTACACTACATTCAGTGCATGCTCCACTGCTCATGTTGCTACTCACATGGATATCATAGCAATGCCAAGTAAATTTAAATGTTTCTAAACATTTCTCAGTTTCTGTATTTGTCTTGTCATGGACCAGTGCAAAGAGTCCACAGAGAGCACCAGTGAGTACCCCACATTTAACTTGTTGAGACAATTTCCTGTCCAAGGGAAGCTGAGGCCCCCAAAATCATTTTAGATCTAGGACAATTACAGTTTTTCTTTGTCAGTTTTATATTTTAATCTGTCTTATTTCAGTCTGTTTCACTGATCAATAACCACACCTATAAGTCTCTCTGAGACATTCTTCTGTCTTAAAGAATGAATTTAAACTCCTCATTTTACACATGAAGATGCTGAGACCCACAGAGGTGAAGTGACTTTCCCAAAGTCTCACAGTTGTTTTGTCACAAATATCTGAATCCAGCTTGACGCCTTTGTCCACAACTCCAATGTGACCTCAAACAGAAACATGTATCCTTCTCATGAAGTCTGTTTTATAAATATCTAATGTGAATTTTGGTAATGTTAATTGTCCTAACTTCCAACTATCATCTAAATTAGAAATAGTTTTGAAATCAATCACTATGATACAGGACAGGTGGCACCAAGACCTGCTGCCTTAGCCCTGGCTGTGTTGATGCTGTGGCAGCCAGTGGAACCAGCAGGCTGGAGGCTGGGCAGGGGGGCGCTGGGGGGCTACAGTAGCCGGAAGGGCCAGACAACTATGGATAGACACCAGCGCCTTAGTGTCTCCTTCAGGTGCACCCAGGGGAAGCCCCACCTTTTCTAGGACTAGTCAATTTCATGGCTTAGTCAATTTCATGTAAGTTTCCAGGGCAAGAATTCCCTGCTGCCGTTCCCAGCTGCTAAATGGAAGGCTGGCTATAACTGTAGAAGACCTACCCCTAAAAGTAAACATTGAGTTCTGGCAAAACAACCCCCTACCCCTATATATACCCCTGAGCAGAGAGCCAGGAGACAGACTTCAAAAAGGGGGCAAGAGATCATGTTCCCCCACCTGGGTTATCTCTGCCAGGAGCTTTGGTTTTTGTAGTTTTTGTATTCTTTGTGAATAAATCCTGTCTTACCACTGATGTGTGGTCCATGGATTCATTCTTTGAATCCCTGAGACCAAGAACCTAAAAGTCTGGTATTAACTACAGGAGAAATAGAAAGAGTAGGAGATGTTCAAGGTAGAAGAGTAGTAGAAGTTCAAGGAGACAGGGAGCCATTAGTAAACATCTGAAGAGTAGTCACATGGTAGGTAAATCAGACATTGCAAAGGGCACCAGAAGTCCACACTAGGAAAAGTCATCTTACTGTGCAGAAGAATTTTTAGTAATTACAGATGTCTAATAATGGAATGATTGTTTTTAAAGGTCTTGAGTTCCCTGTCACTAGTGGTATATAAGCAGAGACATTGGAAAGACGTCAAATAATGCCATATAAAGAACAAGATGTCAAGTTAAATTTTAATTTCAGATCAATTACAAAGACTTGTCTAGTATAACTATGTCTCAAATATTACATAAGACATACACTAAAAAAGCATTTTGTGGTTTATCCAAAATTATAATTGAACTAGGTTTCTCCTATTGTTATTTGCTAACTCTGACAACTCTTAAGTATTGGGGGAACAGTCTAGGTTATGATTTTCCCACTCTTTTTAAGATTATAGGAAGGTATGCTGAAACAACCTGGCTGTTGTTGGTCTAAATGAAAAACATAATTTTTCTAAAGAAAAACTGTCCTCCCAAGTCTCTTAGAGCTAATACTAATTACCCAGTTGCTCCAGCCGGGCAGTCATTACAGAACTCAATAAAATGGATCCTTCTTCAGCTCCAGGGGATTGTGAGCTGCAGGGCTTCCTCACGCCATCATGAGGGCTTGTCGGTTTTGTTTAGTAAACATAATGTGTGACACCAGGTGCTCCCCTTCTCTGTTTATATTTGGCTGCACTGCCAGCGGGGGCAAGGCCCTTGGCTCCTTGGTCAGGGATCTTGTTAGAAAGTAAGGAAAGACCATAGCTGCTCCCTGGAGAAGAGACCTCAAAGCCGATCAGAAAAGAATTCTTGCAAAGCACCACTGCTCCCACCCAAGACACCCAACCTTCATTGTGCCACTCCGTGGGGAGAGAGGCCCCATCGTCTGGTCTCTCTCTTAGCCCCAACCCTGAGCGCTACACCCTCAACTCAAAACTCAAGTCTGTTTCTTGGCACCTATCAGCTGGCCGGCCACATTGCCAGGTTAAAGAATTCCAAACGAAGCAGAAAATATTGGGATATAATTCTGAATTTCCTGCCTTTCATCAGTCTATGCCAGATGCTTGCCGCTCACCAGCTCAGCCCACTGAGGGAGGTAAGACCATCCCCACTCAGCCAAATTGCTCATGTTGTAAAAGCTTCCAAAGGCTCATGGTCTAAAAAAGGGAAACAGAAAATAAAGCAAGCCTGGAAATGCCTAATCCATATCCCTTGGCTCTCCCACACCTAGAGTCTCTGTTTAAAACTGGCTGGCTGCACCTGAGTGTCATTCTTCAAAGGGCTGATGATAGAAGCCACGTGCGAGCTGCATCTGCTGCTGCAGTTCACCGAGGCAAGCCGACACCACCAGCTGCTTGGCCACCACCAGCTGCTTGGCCGACTGTTGGGAGGGCATTCCAGCTCTGAAACGCCCTGACATTCCCAGAGCAAAGAGGATGGCAATGGAGAAATCACCCTCTTTACAAAGGGGCTAAAGAAAGGAGGGGGAGAGGGGACCCAGTCCAACCTGCACATGGCCAAACCCACTCACCAAACAGGCAGAATGGGCAACTGAGAGGCTGGCTTCCCAGGGCCATGTGATCCCCAATCCCCATTCTTCTGGTCCCAAGCAAATGATGCTGGGCAGCTGGAGTCTAAACCCACTGACCTCATGGCTCAGACCAAGCTGAAGAGCAGAACCGGATGTATTTGCAAATTAGTAGAGCTGAAAATAGACTGGATTCATCTTTCTAGTTTCTCAAGCAGCCAGCTTGGTTCAGCTACAATAGGATAGCTCAGGGTAGCTGTGCTGCTGAAAATAGTTATTCGTCAGCTGCTCCAGAGAGGCTAGGGAGCCAAAACTCCAACTTTACTCCATTAACCACCTGGAAATGGAAAATGAATCAGAGAGAAGTTGGAAGTGTATATCTCTGTGCTCTGGGGGACTTGCCCCGAGCAGATGCCTTGCAAACTCAACAGCAATCCATCCATCTGGGCTGGGTTTTCCCAAGGACGCCTCCCAGAAGCATGTCTTTTAAGGCTGGGACAGTGCCCATAAGTTTTATTCAGCTTCAGCCTTCCAGCTGAATCACCAGAGAAATCCTGGGTCTCTTAGGGAGACCCCAGGGGCCAGCTTCCTGCTCCCTATTTCTCTAGGGATGCTGAGGTCAGCTAGGAAGGTCCTCATCCTATCTTCCCACACCCCCATCTCCTCCCACCTCACCCCAGCCCCAGAAAAATACCCTTACTTTCCACTTTCTCCACCCAGGTCATCTTAGCCAGTGTGAAAAGATGATGCTGTCATCACAAAATGGGAGCCGGTGCCCTCTTCCTCAGCCCACTGCCATTTAGCCCACAATTAACATGCGTGGTTTTGCAAAGAGAATCAAGAGACAGGAGCAGGAGAGATGCAGGGTTGCAGAGAGCAAGGGGAAGGAAATGGAGAGGTGGGAGGGAACGGGAGGGAAGATAGCAAAGTTGAGGGAGAGAAGACAGAACAGAGGAGGGCAGCTGGCACAAGAAAAATAGAGAGAAATGATGTCCCTGTCCCCTTGTCACATCCTTCTGAGAATCAGAACAGTTTTTCACTCATAAAAAGCAGAGACACCACCAACTCGGAGGCAGTCCAGGGGCTGCGGGATCCTGGCCTCCAACCCAGGAACAAAGGAGACAGGGAGGGAAGAAACACCTTCCATTGCCGTGTGGGGACGGTGCTGTGCAAGGCCAGGGCAGGGCTCCAGGGGAGGCTAAGGCCCAAGGGCAGAGGAGGTGTCTTGGACATTTACCCTCATCTAGTACAGGAGGGTCTCTGAGGGACTAATGCCATTCCCTGGGCTTCCTCCTTCCCAGTTCTCACATTGTTTGGGGGTCTTTCTTGTTTTTGACATTGACTTCCTGCCCCTGCCATTAAGTTCTCCTCATAGCTTTTGCTTCCTTGGGCTGCTGCAGGAGACCACTGCTGGCAGCTGTCAGAGCTGTAAAGACTGGAGTAGAGAAAGAGATCAAAGACGACCGGTGTGGAACAGCCCTACCCTCCAGAGTTTCCTTCATCTGGGGAGAAAAGATTTAAGAGGAAGGTTCCCAGCAACCTCAATGCTATCCCCACACCAAATTGCCACCCTGCCAGAAATGCCACCATTTGCTAGTCACCAGTTACTGATGCCTTATTGTGAATGAATTGGCTTATCTGATTGCCTGGGAAGGGAAACCCGCCCCATGCAGAAGGTCCTAGGGCCCTGTGTACACACACACACACAGAGTCACTCTGTCTTTTCATTTTTTCAATGACAAATTACTCCAAACTTAGTGGAGTGAACCAATCATTTATTATATTCATAATTTCTGTGGGTAAGAATTCAGAGTAGGGGACAACTTGTCTCTGCTCCCTGACGACTGGGCCCTCAGCTGGAAGACTCAAAGACTGGGAGCTGGAATCATCCAGAGCTTCTTTCATTCACACCCCCTTGGAAGCTGATGGTTGTTGAAGCTGACACCTTAGCTGGACTTGTCAGCCACATCCCGTGCATGGCCTCTTTGTGTAGCTGGGGCTTCTTCCCAGTATAGTGGCTGGGTTGCCAGGATGAACATTGCCCAATAGAAAGCCAGTCAGAAGCCATATCGCCTTATAACTCAGAAGCCACCCAGCCCCTCTTCTGCCACATTCTATTCACCAGTACAGTCATAGACACTCACCTAGTTTCAAGGGGAAGGGAAATGGACTTCCCCTCTTGATGGGGAAAAGCACGTGGAATCAGAAGTATCGTCATGGCCATCTTTAGAAAGTAGATTCTGCCTCATACATCTGGAGCATGACAGCATAACGTGTTACTCTTGTCTGCTCACTCGTCCAAACAGTATCAGATGCTCACAAAGCATTCATGTACAAGGGAGGGCAGTTAATACTCTTTTTATTTTTCATAAAAAGAGTTAAGCCACACATAAACGATATATAGCTCATTGGGGGATCTAAGATTAGAACCCAGAATTTCAGCCAGCCTTTTCTCAAGACTACACACTTGTCCGGACTGGTGTAGGATGGGCCATATTTAAACATTTATATCCACGATGTCAGCCGCAGCCTGCGGAGTTTGGCCTGTAGGCATGAGAGACAGCCATCTGCAGACTTGCCAAGTCTGTCTTAGGCGTCCGCAGCACCTCTTCCCATGCTCTTCCCTGTCACTGGAATGGAGCAGTGCGCCACTCAAACCCGGCTTCCCTTCTAGCCATCTCTCCTTCACTCTCTGCTTCTCCGAGGTTTCCTCTGCTAGGCAGCTGTCCCTGCTGTGGACCTTCAGTCCTTGGTTGTTACTCTGCATCATTCTTACCACGTCCCCTCACAATCTGTGTGAATACTACTGCCTCTTCAACGTCCCTGTGACCGCCTCAATGCTAGAGATTTTCTCTCAGGGGCACTCTTTCTTTTTTTTTTTTTTTTCTTTTTGAGACAGAGCCTCAAGCTGTCACCCTGGAAAGAGTGCGTGGCATCACAGCTCACAGCAACCTCCAATTCCTGAGGCTCAAGCGAGTCTCTTGCCTCTGCCTCCCAAGTAGCTGGGACTACAGGCGCCCGCCACAATGCCCAGCCATTTTTTGGTTGCAGCCGTCATTGTTGTTTGGTGGGTTCAGGCTGGATTCGAACCCGCCAGCTCAGGTGT
>CAUYRH010167668.1:0-12323 GCA_963574655.1 Perodicticus potto | reverse complement strand
CCTTTTCCTAAAAATACCTTATATATCATGAATGTTACATTAATCAGGTGGATAAAAATATCTCCGATTGTATGGGAAGCCCGCACACTGTACTCCAAGCTTGAATCATTGTACACAGTTATGACTCAATAAAAAATAATTAAAAAAAAAAATACCTTACATCTATATTTTTTTCTAATAAGCACAATAAACTTTATATGGAGAGGTTATTTCAACACTTTTTAAGAGTTAGTCACTAGCTCTCAAAAGGCTAAAAAATGACTTTATAAATTCTATTTCTATTTTACTTCAAAATAAATTATATCTTTACTTTGTTAATGTGACACTGCCAATGTTTTCCTATCCTAAATCTTCTGGATGAAAGTTTTTTATTTAAGGTACTTTAATCATTTTAATAAAGCGCTGCATAAAGAGAATGCCTGATGACTGAATTCAACATGTTATTCCATTGACACTTCTTGTATATTCAAGTTGTGCTTTCAACTATAAGAATTAGGAAGTGACTTAGAGTCTATTTTCACAGATGTTCACAAATGATATTACAGAAGCATAATAGATTTTTTTCACGTGCCTATACATTATAAGTGTTAACTTACTATGTAATTGACAAAAGCAATTTGTATAGGAGTATTTCTAACACGATTTATATGACATCTACTCCAAAACAATTTTCGGCACTTAACGTGGAATGACCATAGACATTTGCTAACCTTTCATGGCACAGTGACTTAAAAATCCATTAAATGTTTTTTTTTTTTTAAATGCACTATTTGACCCTTTTGTAATTCTAAGAGCAAACAGCTATCCAACATTTTCAGGATCATTAAATTAAAAAATGATAAGGAAAGAAAATCATTAAGTAATTTATATTTCTCTTCTAATGGGAACTGAATTAGTAATTACTTTTGCTGTAGAAACATCCTGTAGTCACTCACTTGTGTCCAAATAGCACGCATATCGTTCAAGGTATAGGACCTACTGACCTCAAGTTACACAAATTCACAGCTGTATTTTTTAAGCCAGTATTTTAACAAGTGGCAGAAAATCTTCATGCTTAACTGTCCAAACTACTATACTCAAATTTTCTATTCCTAAGCTGCATTTTATTTATTTTTTTTCTTTTTTTATAGATTTCAGGAATTGGCCCAATAATTTATCTATTGTCACACTCAAATTTATTTTCTAAATTAATATGCGAACAATGTGAGCATTTGAAAAAGGAGAAGAAAGATAAAAGCTTACATTTATATTCAAGACTTTCATTCAATAATCATGAGATTTATGGAAGTTTTAATGATCAGCATAACATTTTGAAGTTTTACCTAATTCATAGAACAACTTGTAAGCACACAAGAAATTAATTTCTTCACCATTTCATCTACTGTCCTTATTGCGGTGACTATAGAATCAATGGTCTAATATTTCTGAAGCTATCTTAATGTTATCACCTGTTTCCTATGTGGCATTAGTGAACTAACTGCCTTATTAAAGTCATATTTATTTTATTTCAGTTCGAAAATTATATTTTAAATTCAGACAATTCATCTGTCAGTAATATTTTGTATGATACTTGTTATACGTTTTCTAATAAAAGTTGAAGTGGAGAGGAAGTGGTCAGACTATTATCCTTAAATAGACTTATAAAACCAACCACAAAGTAGCTCGTTAGAATTCTTAAAGTAATACTTTCTTGCCAAACAGACATGAAAAATTATACAGTATTGTGTTTGACACAGTTTAAGTTTAATAAAAAATTTGTGTCTCCACTGACATAAGTTGTTATAATTTATAAGTTATACAATACATTTTTAAGAACCCTAGCTTACCCATAAGGATTCCTTAATAAAAAAAGAAATACATCTGACTTGAGCTAACCACAAATTATCACTTACTTTTCTTTGCTATTTCCCTAAGCATAGTAAGGAGATACAAAGAAAGTGGCCGTTGTCAAATCTAATATAATTGTCTTCTTCAACAACTAACCAAATGCTAATTATTAGTAATAAATTCCTCTTTAGAATTGGTGAAGAGAAATATGAACTTTACCAAATTTATTTTGTTAACTTTAAGTAAGCTACTTGGGCTCTCCTCCTGTTACAACCAACGTGAAATTTTACCACCACCCTTGGACCAGCAATCTACCCTCTGACACAGAAGGGGCCTCCCTGTACACATCAAGCCTCAGCTTCCCATCATAGGCTGCACAGCAAATCTAAATGCCCAGGAGCATCCTGAAGTGCAAGTTCAGGATTTGCAGATCCTGAACTTGAGATTCTTCAATACAAGGCACATTCAAGAAGGAGAACTTCAAAAATAGCAAGTGGCTCTTGCATACTTAATTCAAAATTCTTCTCATACTAGCTGGGATCTCTGAGTACATCAACGCAGAGAAAGCAGTTGTTCTCATGTCTTAAAATAGCACAGACTGAACATTTAACCTTTCCCCATTCCCAGTCAGACTCTAATGACTACTTTATATTTAAACACATACTCCCCCTTGTGCATTTCTCATAATGAAATTGAACAGAGATAAAAGTAAAACAAACCCATGGTCTTTTAAAGGTATGACCCTAGAGAAAAATGGATTTGCAGGAATTCAGAGCAATGATGTCAGACTAGTGGCACTCAATTTTTTTATTACAAAGCTGATCCTTCCAAGTAACTCTAATTTACGTAATCACCCTTTATTAACAAGTGTGGTGCCTCCTTAGATTATTCATGATGAGGGATAATTATATTTTCTAATCCTTATGTTATATTTAGCTAGCTACTAAGGCTTTATAGTGGACATGACCTCTAAGGGCACTTAGAGTAACTGTGTCTCCCTAAGAGCCACATGCATATTGTTTGTGAGTAACCAGGTTTATTTACTAGATACTGGCAATGCTGTCTCTCAGAAATATGAATGTTAATTTACTGAAGTTAGCCAGCAGGATAGTTTTCCAATGAGTGGCATTTTCTGTTTTCCTGAAGAATATTTATAGGCCTATGGTCTATCTCCTTCATTTCAAACTCATATATTAGGATTTAAGACTATCTTCCAAAGCAACACCTCAAACCAGAACAGCTACGGCTAAACACCGGATAGCAGCCTTTGGGCTTAACATGATCATCTTTCTACCCTGCCCATTGTAAATAGGGTGAAGAAAAAGAGTTATTAAAAATCAAACAGCTCAGCTGAGTACTATAAATATAAACTGAATGATAATTTCTTCTGTTTTGAAGCAAATTGGTATTTCGTTCTCATTTTTCATTCATTTGCGCACGTAAATGGATGGTGATTGTGAACGACAGCACAGTCTGCTCTAGTGGATCCAGAGATCCACGCTGCGTGCTTAGGTCTTTTTGGCTGACTCTGTGACACTGCATAAGTCACTTGGCTATTTTGAAACTCATTTTCTTCACCTTGTTTTTTTCTCTCTTTTTGATAAATTTTGAATTCAGCAAATGGGCATTTGTGTGTGATACAGAAGAAACTGCCTGGTTCCTTCCTGCACTGCATGTCTTCCGAAAGCATGGCAGGTTGCTGGGGTCACTCTGCGTGTCGGCGCTGATCTGGCAAGAACGGTCAGTGTCTTGCTGTCGGAGCCTGCAGATAACCTGGAGGTGCACTCCACACACTCTTCTGCAAGCAGCACCCACCGGGGGAAATCTCTCATCACATGCCACAGCTGTGTTCTTCACTGTGGCCACCTCACCACTTGCATATGTTTTATCCCAACTCAAGATGCCAGGTGCGGTGTTTTCCAACAGTAACAACTCAGAGGCTGAGGCCTCACATGTAACAGTATTTATCACGGTTTCATTGTGAGAGAAAGACCAATAAATGAGAGTTCTGTACATTAAATTTAATAGTCTGTGTCTCTTGCTTATATGTGGAATTGTGATTGGTTTTCTAAATATTCTTCATGTACTAAAATAAACAATTTAAGTGTCAGATGTAGATCCCATTGAAATGAATACTCAAATATGTAGGTGACTATTTTTCATAAGAAAAACTCAGTCAGAAACCATATTTAATGCCTTTTGATTTTATCTCCTGAACAATATATTGACTAGTCAAAGAAGTTTCTGTTAAATGCTTGTTTTTGGCCTGTGGCACTGATTACACAAAGTGAAAAAAGAAAATACCACCTTTACTTAAAACTCATCTGGGTTGCAAAATAATTTAACAATAAAGTTAAAAAAAAAACTTGCTAATGTATCCTAGTGATTCATTTCTACATATTTTTTCATTATATGAAACAGATTTTAAATTGCTAAGACTCAAAACTAGTTGAAAGAAAATTACAACTACATCCAATCATTAGCTAAATATAGTGCCACGTGAAGACTGTCTGAAAAGAAGATGGGCTGTTTAAAGGTAAAGGACCAGTAAGGTCAGTCACTAAGGTCAAAGGCAAGCAAATGGCATTCCAAGTCTCCTGGATAATATGCACTAATAGCAGTATTTAGCTGGATTCTGTCTGATGCGGGTGCATGTTTAACTCCTGCAAAGGCAACACGCAGACACACATTCACACGCAGACACACTCACATGCAGACACACACACTTACACGCAGACACACACACACAGACACACACACGCAGGCACATACCCACATGCAGACACACACCCACATGCAGACACACACACACGCAGACACACATGCAGAGCATCACATAAGCCGGGTCTATTAAAATGCTCAGAAAAGAAAACTGCAAACAGAGACCCTCAAAAGTAATGAGCTCATATAAATTCTTGACCATCAGCCCTCCATCTCCTTATGATTCTCTAATTTATAACAGTGTAAGATTTTACAAAATACATGGACACATTTTCAAGCCAAAATTATAGGAGAAACTTTTTCTCCACAATATTGACTAGCTGCTAGAAAATGAGCAAATTACCTAATTTTTGTGCCTCGTTTTCCATTTTTATGAAAGACGATAATAGAACTTATCACAAAGGTTTGTTCCTAGGATTACATACGTAGCATAAACGTAATATATGGAGTTGAAGCACTTAGTACAGGGCCTAACGCCCCAGAGTTCATGCTGAAAAATGTTAATATGATTACTATCCCACAGCTGATTAGTAGTTTAGGTGAAGGAAGACAAAGCAATGCTATGATTTATTTTAACAGAAATCTTACTTGAATTCATAAAAGCGTGCTCATCTGCTAGTATTTCAGTTATTTACTATATTTTTCTATATCACTGACAGGGTGGCTATTAACTTCACTGTGGCATCAGTAAAAGGAGTAGCTCCTTTTGTGTGTCAGTAAAATACCTGCTTGTCACTGACCAGCTGAAAATAATTACCCTCTCTCACAAGTACACAATTAGCATTTATGGACAGATGGTGCTATTTTAGGTTAGACAGACGTGAGGTGAGACAAAGATTTGTTGCTGTGGCTGTTTTTGTGACTGTTAACGTCACAAATGAGTGTATCCCACTAGTCTTGGAAGAATCACCAAATCAGCAAATACCTTGCCATAGATCAGAGAACATCCGAATCACGTTATACTTTAAAATACGTTGTGCTTTGTATTAGTTTTTCGTTGCGGATGTAACAGCACAAAGTGATGGCAAACTTAATGAGTTAAAATAACACATACTCTTTATCTTACATTCTGGTGCTTACAAGGCTGAAAGGGGTTTTGCTGGGTTAAAATAGAAATGCCAGCAGTATTGTATCCCTTCTGGAGCCTCTGGAGAGAATCTGCGGACTGGTGTTTCTGTAACTGCATTTCTTAGCTTGGGGGCCCCTTTCCATCCATCTTCAAAGCCAGTGCGACAAGCTGGCCCTTCTCGCATCGCCACTACTCTGCTCTCACCTTCTCCCTCCCTCTACAACTTTTAAGGTTCCTTGTGATTTACACTGAGTTCACCCAGATAATCCTTGTGATTTACACTGAGTTCACCAGATAATAGATAGGACAATCTATTTTAAGGTCAGCTGATTAGCAAATAATTCCATCCTCAACCTTAATTCCCCTTTGCAATATAACCAACCATAGGTTGCAAGGAACTGGATGTAGCTATCTTCAGGGGCCATGATTTTGACCACAATCTAAGTCTCAACTGATAATTTCAGAGCCAATACTACATTCGATGCACTTTAATACTTGAATGTGTTTAAATATGTGTAAACATACTTAGAAAGAATACATGTCCATTCCATAAAGAGTAACAAGTAAGGAATGGTAAGTGAGGGTGACTAGTATATATGGGCTATTTGGACACAATGCACACAGACAGGGTCAGAGAGAGTCTCTTTGAAAGGGTTGCATTTGAAAAGCAACTTGAGTAAAGTGATCAATTAAAATCAGAGATGAGGGGAATAATTTCAAGCAAAGAAAACACTTGTAAGGTTAAAGACCACAAAGAGGAAAGCTGTTTAGTGGGCTTGAGGAAAAGCTCAAAGGACAGGACAGCGTGGCTGGAATGGAGCAAAGAGGGGGGAGAAAGGTAAAGACTGATCTATGAAGAAAGAAAGAAGTAGAAGATTGAAGTGGGAGGGTCACTGGAGGCCAGAAGCTCAACAGCTTAGGCAGTAGTGAGACCCCATCTCTTAAAGAGAAAGAGAGACAAAGAGAGAGGTGAAATCAGTTAGCTCAAAGACTTCTACCACTGTAGCCACAAAATTTAAAAAAAAAATTAATAAGAAAAAGGGTAGAACAGATGGAGCCTTGTTGAAGTATTTGACACAGAGAAAGATGTTTGAGCAGAACAGTGCCATAATTTGAAAAGCAGAATTATGACTGGTAGATGAAGAATTGAATGTTGCACAGCAAGGCTGGAGGTAGGAAGATCAGTTAGGAGGCTATGCTAATAGTGAAACTAAAGGAGGCAAAAAAAACCCCAAAACCAAAACCCCCCAAAACATCCAGGGTGAATAGAATACCAATACCTCCAAGAATTTGAAGTCAGAAAATAAAAAGGAAAATGATCCTTTTGTACTGTGAGCCACTGGAGGAATGTAGCTCATGGCCAGGTGTGGTGGCTCATGCCTGTCATCCTCACACTCTGGGAGGCCAAGGCAGTGGGAATGCCTGTACTCAGGAGTCTGAGACCAGCCTAAGCAAAGTAAGACCTCATCTTTACTAAAAATAGAAAAATTAGCTGGGCGTTGTGGTGGGTGCCTATAATCCCAGCAACTCTGGAGGCTGAGGCAAGAGGATCGCTTTAGCCCAAGAGTTTAAGGTTAATATGAACTAAAATGCCACAGCACACTACTCCTGGTGACAGAGTGAGAATGTCTCAAAAAAGAAAAGAAAAAAAAGACTAATATAGCTCATATTTATAGAAATGGAAGAAACAGTGGGGGAAATATGTTTAGAATGAAAAATCAAGAACCCAATTTTGGGCACATTAATTTCATAAATACTTACAGAATATCTGCTGTCAGACATTCCTAGTTATCCATTAATTTTCATTCTTTCCCTCCTAATAAAAGACATTCTGAGTTTAAGCACATTTCTTATGTCCTGATGCCTGGTGTGCCTATGTGACTTAGTTATGGCCACTGAAGTATGAAATGAAGTGATGTGTGCCAGTTATAGATTTTGCCCTTAAAATAACTATATGTGTTTCTGCAGAACTTTTTTCCATTCCTACTACTAAATGTCTAAGATCAAAGAATTATCCTTCCAACCCTGATCATTTACATGAGAGAGATTAACTGATACATTGTTTAAGGCAACATATTTCAGGGTCTATTTTTTACAGTAGCTTAGCCTGTGCCTTCACTAACTGTAACATGAATGAAAAAGGTGATCGACTGTGCAGCTAACTACTCTCTGAGTCTGGGTTCAAGGGAGAGTTTAAGGACAGAACTACACAAGTGGGTGTCTTCAGCACCTCCGTGGTCTTTGAAGCTAGGGGATTAGATGAACTGTTGATATCAATGCATTTTCTTCAAACAGAAATCACCTGTCCCCCCTTTCATGGACCTACTCCAGGGTGATGAAACAGGCACTGAATTACCCTTGATTTCTTTCTCCGACTGCCACTCCAAAGTCCCTTAATGCCAGCCCGAATACTAGAAGTCAGGCAGCCTGTCACACCCAGATCAGGAACGCGATTTTTTGCCAGAAGATCATGTCATCTTATTTTAGTATTCCTTGTTTTACTACATAGTGGCCAGACTCTTTTTCTTTCTACTTGGATATTTAGAGTTATGGTTTTGTGACTCTCTATCAGAGACACATAACGAAGATGTGACTTCACATAAGGAAGAAGCCTAAATATGGGCTCCTCTCTATCTGAGTTACATGGTGAAGAACCTAAAAGTCAGAGATACTTGGTTTGGTCAGACAATACCAATATTGTTTTCATTAAATTTGAGTGCCTTAGGTAAAGTTTAATATTTCTTGAACCCACAAATCCTCACAACTTCCATGGTGTTCACATATTCCAATTCACACATAGCTATGTGTACAATTGACTTGGCAACAATAGCAAGTGTTTCAATTTGGAAGTTCAAGCTAAAAATAACTCTTTAAGAATGAAGCCTTATGCACAAAGTTATATAGCATGTTTTATCTTCTAGGGATTGCATTGTACACATTAGCTCCCGAAACATTTTAGTGAAACTTTATAGCCTAAATCCAAACACCTTTATTTCCGAGAGTAGCCTTATTGGAGCACTGGAAAAAGAAAAACATATTTAGGTATCTGCTTCAAATACATGGTATAAACTTTCTACAGACAGCATGGAAGAGGGAAATGAGTAGAGTTTCACCAGACTGGAAGTTAAGACAACCCCTGAAAGTCTCCATGGATGATGAACGGTTAAAGAGAGCTTGGGTATTTATGATTACAGCAGTAAGCATTTCAGGAGACCCCTGGTGCAGTGACACTTTATCTCAGAATTTATGTTATGCAATTAGTTGATTTTTCTGATATTAATGTATTTTTCAAAAACAGTGTATCCTGGGATGATAGGCAGAACATGGCATTATTTCCTTCCCTCTCTGATAAAGGACCCTAAAATGAAGAAATATAAAATAGATTTTCTCATTATTATTATACTTGAGATTTCAAATCTATTGAGAAATTCTGACTTACAAAACCATACTTAATAAAGTCCTTCAATAATCCACTGTGGAAGAAAATCTATATAATTAAATAAAATTACACATAGCTTATTACATATCAATGTGCGTATACCAAATATATATGAATAAGTTTTATTGAGCCATGAATCTCAACACCAACTGAATCAGGTTGTTCCCAGATTCACTCGGTGTTTTATGAAATCTATTATTCTTATTTGACATTACTGCAGCATAAGATACCATAGTGACATTTGATTACATTTCATTTTATTATTGCTTTGTAGCAAATTGTTCTTGCCAATAAGTGATAAAAATGCAGAGCTCATTGTGGTACAAACATAAAGATATCTAGTCCTCTTTGGGGGGTAGTATAAGTGTCCAGAAGTATATAACAGCATAGACTGTTTTTCTTTATTTAAGGTATTTTGAAATAATTATATCACAAATGGATAATTAATATATTAATATTTTATAAGCTAAATTAAAGTGCATTTCTAAGCTAATAAAAAATAAAAGACTAGATGTATTTTAACTATTTTCTTATCTATAAATGAAAGGCTGATCAAATGTATAAAATATTAACAGACAAATATAGCTTGTATCATCCATAAGAATATTGTAAACAAGTAAGCTATTTATTCTGAATACCAATGTTCACATACGCTTCTTTTGCTCTGATAGTATTCAATGTCTTTATAGTATGGGATATTCTCTCCAATAAATATGCAAAAGCTATTTAAAGTCTAGGATAACACAAGCCTTTCCTCCACACTGTTCAACAAGCATTTCCTAGAAATTAGAAAGTTAGATTTATGTGTTTAATTTTGTTAATATTTGTATTTGTCCATGATTACCACGAGGTTATGATGATATGTATTCTTATACAGTCATGCGTTGCTTAACAATAAATATACACTCTCAGAAATGCATCATTAGCTGATTCTGTTGTCATGTGGACATTATACATGCACACACCTAGATGGTATACCCTACCACACACCTAGGCTATGTAGCCTATTGTTCCTAAGCTAAAGCCCTAACCTATAGTGTATGGTACTATCCTGTAAGCAACTGTAACATAATGATGTTTGTGTAGCTATACATAGCTAAATACCGAAAAGACACAGTAAAAATATTGTACAGAAGATAAAAAATGGGGGGGGGGGCCTTCTGGGTAAAAGATGGACGTCCACGATCTTTTTCGCTGGCTCGGAACCGGGGCCAAATTTGACGTGAGATGTTTCTCGGCAGATGCAGCCAGATTCCAGATAGGAAAAAGGAAGCATGATTTTGATTCTTCAGAGGCGCTGCAGGGAATGGACTTTTTTGGAAACAAGACGTCTTTCCCAGGTGAGTGTGGAGCATCACAAACACATCAGGAGCTCCAAAATGAAGAGAAAAAAGAAGAGAGCCTAACTGAAAGGAAGAGGGAGCAGAACAGGAAAAAGAGGAAGAAGATAACTTCAGAAATTCTTTCTGAAGAAGAAGGTACGACTATACAGTGGATGTCATCTGTGGATGCAAAGATTGAAGATAAAAAAGTGAAAGGAGACAATAAACTAACTTCAGAAAAATTGGAGCATCTCAGAAAGGAAAAGATAAAATTCTTCCAGAATAAGCACAAAATTCACATCCAAGGAACTGATCTTCCTGACCCAATTACTACATTTCAGCAACTTGATCAGGAATATAAAATTAATTCTCAGCTGCTTCAAAATATTCTAAATTCAGGCTTCCAAATGCCTACACCAATCCAAATGCAAGCTATTCCAGTTATGTTGCATGGTCGGGAACTTCTGGCTTCTGCTCCTACTGGATCTGGAAAAACTTTGGCTTTTAGTATTCCTATTTTAATGCAGCTAAAACAACCTGCAAATAAAGGCTTCAGAGCTCTGATTATATCACCAACACGTGAACTTGCCAGCCAGATTCACCGAGAGTTAATAAAAATCTCTGAGGGAACAGGATTCAGGATACACATGATCCACAAAACGGCTGTTGCAGCCAAGAAATTTGGACCTAAATCATCTAAAAGGTGTGATATTCTTGATGACTACTCCAAATCGACTGATTTATTTATTAAAGCAGGATCCACCAGGAATAGACCTAACAAGTGTTGAATGGCTGGTACTAGATGAATCAGACAAACCATTTGAAGATGGCAAAACTGGGTTCAGAGACCAGCTGGCTTCCATTTTTCTGGCCTGCACATCTCACAAGGTCAGAAGAGCTATGTTCAGTGCAACTTTTGCCTATGATGTTGAACAGTGGTGCAAACTCAACCTGGACAATGTCATTACTGTATCCATTGGAGCAAGGAATTCTGCAGTAGAAACTATAGAACAAGAGCTTCTCTTTGTTGGGTCTGAGACTCAAAAACTTCTGGCCATGAGAGAACTTGTTAAAAAGGGTTTCAATCCACCTGTTCTTGTTTTTGTTCAGTCCATCGAAAGGGCCAAAGAACTTTTTCATGAGCTCATATATGAAGGTATTAATGTGGATGTTATTCATGCAGGGAGAACACAGCAGCAGAGAGATAACACAGTCCACAGCTTCAGAGCAGGAAAAATCTGGGTTCTTATTTGTACAGCTTTGCTAGTAAGAGGGATTGATTTTAAAGGTGTGAACTTGGTGATCAACTATGACTTCCCAACCAGCTCAGTGGAATATATCCACAGGATAGGTCGAACTGGAAGAACAGGGCATAAGGGGAAAGCCATTACATTTTTCACTGAAGATGATAAACCATTATTAAGAAGTGTTGCCAATGTTATACAACAGGCTGGGTGTCCTGTACCAGAATACATAAAAGGATTCCAAAAGCTACTAAGCAAAGAAAAGAAAAAGATGATTAAGAAGCCATTGGAAAGGGAAAACATTAGTATGACTCCAAAATATTTCTTGGAAAAAGCTAAGGATAAACGGAAAAAGGTCAGTAGTCAGAATAGCAAGAAGAAAGTAGCTCTTGAAGATAGAAATGTAAAACAGACTTTTTAAAAGATTACCCCAGAAATGTAATTTTATGATCCCAGCGTGAAAGTTATTGTCATGGATTATTTCAAGTCTTACAGTCCACTTATACCAAACATTTGAATCAACTACAAGCCCATGGCACTGGGGAAGAATGATTCTAAAGTATCAGTGCATCATGTCAAATTTCAATTTATAGGTGACTTTTAAATTATTATACAATGGAAGTAACATTCATTGACATTTCTGTGATTTGGATCCAGAGAGATACTTCTTATAGAAGAACAAAAGTTTATGCTAAAAATAA
>CAUYRH010167664.1:0-12817 GCA_963574655.1 Perodicticus potto | reverse complement strand
GTTTTTTTTTTTTTTAATTTTATTTTTTTTTTTTTTGTGGGTTTTTTTTTTTTTTTTTTTTTTTTGCAGTTTTTGGCTGGGGCTGGGTTTGAACCTGCCACCTCCAGCATATGGGGTCGGCACCCTACTCCTTTGAGCCACAGGCGCCGCCCTAGATTTTGGTTTTTTTAAACATCCTTTCTATGTCATTACTAAGCGCGGCCATCACAGCTAATCAATCCATCTCTCTTAGTCTAGCTCTAACCTCTTCTGAAAACGTGTGACATAACTGAAGTTACCTATTTTTGGTCTTCTCTACAAGCGAGAGGAAAAAAAGATGTAAAACATAAATAATACAATATACTATAAACAAACATATGCTTTGTAGAAGTATGGAACACCATTTTAAATCAATACTCCACTCCTTTATGTAATGAAATAAATGGAATACAATTCCTATAGAATGAAACATTTATTATCATTTTTATGACTTCATTTTGCATGCTTTATGTTAATTGCTCTCCTTTTTAGTATTCATCATAGACTCAGCCTGTCGTGGACTTACCTTTTTAGTAAAATCAAATGTTTCATACCCATACACCTTGTTTATTCCTCCAGCAAGATTAAAATCCAATACTCACAAAAACTCTCCTTTAATGGAAAATAGAATTAGAAACCCAAATCCGGGCATTTAGAGTGCTTATTAAAGACTTCTAATTGTGTGCCAGCATTTGACTTCCAGGTCATTTTAGTGACAAAACTGGAAAATTTTTCTATTTAAGGTCATGACTTCATATAGCTATTACCATTTTAATATTAAGATTAATAAATCCCTTTTAAAATATTTGCATTTCAACTTTTAATATTTATTTCTGTACAACTTAAATTTTTGATTCCTTTCTTTTTATTTATTTAAGACAGAGTCTTACTCTGTCGCCCTGAGTAGAGTACTGTTGCATCATAGTTCACAGCAACCTCAAACTCTTGGGCTTAAGTGATTTTCTTGCTTCAGCTTCCCAAGTAGCTGAGACTACAGGCACCTGCCATAATGCCCAGCTATTTTTTTGTTGCAGTTGTCATTGTTTTAACTGGCCCTGGCGGGGTTCGAACCTGCCAGCCTCCGTGTATGTGGCCAGTGCACTACCCACTGAGCTACGGGCACCACCTTTAATTCCTTTCTTAAATGTAATCATATCCTTTCTAGAATTTTTCATGTCTTTTTACCACCATTTTGTAATCACTCTTTTGACCTCTGTTTATTGGGAATATAATAGCTAATTCACAGGGTTGTTTGAAGGACCCGATGAGATCGTGTAAGTAAAATATTTTTGGCAAATTACATAGTTTTCTTTAGCAGACTGAGCAGAACACCAGTCACATGACTCTGACAAGAGTAAAACCAGGGAAAAGACATATTCCAGTTGAAGTGAAATAGCTTTTAATCTATTAATAGCTAGTCCCATGTGTAATCATTTTCCTCACTGTTTGTATGTATATAACAAACCTTAAAAACAATGAAAAATGAAACCTGAACTATTGAAGTATACTTCAATACTTTTTTTTTTTTTTTTTTTTTTTGAGACAGAGCCTCAAGCTGTCACCCTGGATAGAGTGCGATGGCATCACAGCTCACAGCAACCTCCAACTCCTGGGCTCAAGCGAGTCTCCTGCCTCCGCCTCCCAAGTAGCTGGGACTACAGGCGTCCGCCACAACGCCTGGCCATTTTTTGGTTGCAGCCGTCATTGTTGTTTGGTGGCCGGGGCTGGATTCGAACCCGCCAGCTCAGGTGTACGTGGCTGGCACCTTAGCCCGTTGAGCCACAGGCGCCGAGCCCAATAGACATTTTTTAAACAAAGCAAGTTCTGTGCCTTTGTGACAGGTAGACAAAATGAACTCTGAAGACATTTTCAGTTGTAACATTCTAGGATTTTAGGGTTTTAAATTTGCATCATAGATATTCTAAGTGGTAAATATTTCTATACTTGAAAAACATTTTTTTCATGAGAATACCACAGGAAAGTCAAAAGCAAAAGGTAGAAGTCAGCCAGGCTTGGTGTCAAACACCTGTAATCCCAACTACTCAGGAGGCTAAGGTGGGAGGATCACTTCAGCCCAGGAGTTTGAGGCTGCAGTGAGCTACGATTGTGCTACTGCACTCCACCTTGGGTGACGTAGTGAGATCCTGCCTCTATAAAACAAACAAAAAGGTGGTCTAGGAAATCTAGGCAACTCTTTAGAAATAAGAATGGACAGGGCTTCTCTAAGCATACAGATAACAATGAGATTGTAACATCAAAGCTTCCTTTAGCCTGGCTTTTATTTGAGAATGTTTTTAAATTTTAAAAAGATATGGAATTAATGTAATATACCACATTAAAATAATGAAAACAAAAACCGCACAATTAGCTCAAATGATGCAGAAAAAGCCTTTGACAAAATACACTTTATTATAAAAATTTTTAGGAAACTACTACTTCAACATAATAAAAGCCATATACTAAAAACCCATAGCTAATGTCATACTCAGTGGTAGAAGACTTTCCAAGATCAGAAACAAGTCAGGGACATCATCAGCTTTTGCCACTTCCATTTAACACAGCCCTAGTTAGAGCAATTAGGAAAAAAAAAAAGATGCAAGCAAATTGGAAAGTAGTAAGTTACTTCTGTTCATAAATGATATTATCTTATATGTAAAAAACCCTAAAGATTCTGCAAAAAAAAAAAAAAAAAACACTGTTAGAACTAACGAACAAGTAGCCGGGAATGGTGGCTCACGCCTGTAATCCCAGCACTCTGAAAGGCTGAGGTGGGTAGATCACTTGAGCTCAGGAGTTGGAGACCAACCTGAGCAAGAGTGAGATCCTGCCTCTATGAAGATAGAAAAACTAGCCGAGCATTGTGGCAGGTGCCTGTAGTTCCAAACCAGGGAGACTGAGACAAAAGGATTGCTTAAGCCCAAAACTTGGAGGTTGCTGTGAGCTATGACACTACTACACTCTATCCAGGGCAATAGAGTAAGATTCTTTCTCAAAAAATAAAAAAATAAAAATAAAAAATAATTTCAGCAAGTTGCTCAATACAAAAATCAGCCCACAAAAAACAGTTTTGTTTCTATGCACTAACAATGAATAATCCAAAAAGGAAATTAAGAAAACATTTACAGTAGTATGAAAAGAACAAAATAGTCAGGAATGAACTTAACCACAGAAGTAAAAGACATATACAATAAAAACCGTAATGCATTGTTGAAAGAAAAGATGCCACAAATACCTGGAAAGACATCCCATGTTTATGGATTGGAAGACTTAATATTAAGATGTTCATGCTACCCAAAATGATCCACATAGTCAATGCAAATCCTTTTGAAATCCCAACAATGTCTTTTGCAGAAATAGAAAAATCCATCTTAAAATTAATACAGAATCCCAAGGTATCCTGAATAGTCAAAACAGTCTTGAAAAAGAACAAAGTTAGAGATCTCACATTTTCTAATTTCAAAACTTATCACAAAATTATTGTAATCAAAGCAGTGTGGTACTAGCATAAAGATAGACGCACAAACCAATGGAAAAGAATAGAGATCCTAGAGATAAACCTTCACATATATGGTCAAATGAATTCCAACAAGTCTGCCAAGACCATTTAATGGAGAAAGGACAGTCTCCAACAAATGGTGCTGGGAGAATTGGATATTAACATACAAAAGAATAAAGTTGGAGCTTTATACCATATGAAAAAATTAACTCAGAATGGATCAAAGACTATAAACATAAGAACTAAAACTGTAAGACTCTTAGAAGAAAACAGAGGGGAAGTTTCATGACAAATTATTTCTTAGATGTGACACCAAAAGCATAGGCAACAAAATAAAAAAATAGCTATTTGAATTACAACAATATTTTAAACCTTTTGTGCATCAAAGGGAACTATGCACAATGTGAAAAAGCAACCCACAGAACAGGAGAAAATATTTGCAAACCATATATCTAGTAAGGGAAGGGGTTAATATCTATAAGACATACAGCACTGTTATAACAACTAAAAACAACCCACTTTTAAAAAATGGGCAAAGGACTTGAATAGACAATTCTCAAAAAAATACATGCAAATGGCAAACAACCACATGAAAAGGGACTCAACATCATTAACAACTAGGGAAATCCAAATTGAAACCATAATGAAATACCACTTCACACCCATTTGGATGGCTATCATAAAAAAAGAAAAAAAGATCAGAAAATCGTAAATGTCAGCAAGGATGTGGAAAAATGGAAACCTTTGTGTACTGCTGATAGAAATATAAAATGGTGGCCAGGCATGGAGTCTCACACCTGTAATCCTAGCACTTGGGGAGGCTGAGGTGGGTGGATCACTCTAGCTCAGGAGTTAGAGACCAGCCTGAGCAAGAGCAAGAACCCCCTTCTCTAAACATAGCCAAATATTGTGGCAGGTGCCTGTAGTCCCATCTACTCAAGAGGCTGAGGCAAGAGGATAGCTTAAACCCAAGAGTTTGAGGTTGTTGTGAGCTGTGATACCACAGTACTTTACTGAGGGGCAACAGAATGAAAGAAACTCTGTCTTAAAAAAAAGAAAAGAAAGAAAGGTAAAATGGTGTTGCTGCTATGAAAAGCAGTATGGCAGATCCTTAAAAATTAAAAATAGAATTATCATATGTTCTGGAAGTCCACTTCTGGGTATATACTGAAAAGAATTGAAAGCACAGACTTGAACAAATATTTGTACACTCATGTTCATAGCAGTATTGTTCACAATAGCAAAAAGGTGAGAGAAACTCAAGTATCCATCAGTGGATGGATGAACAATTGTGGTATACACACTCAAAGGAATATTATTTAGCCTTAAAAAAGAAAGAAAATTCTGACACATGCTACAATGTAGTCAAACTTGAAGACATTATACTAAATGAAATGAGCCAGTCACAAAAGGACAAATACTATATGATTCCACTTATATGAGTTCCTGAGAGTCATTAAATTGATTCATAGACACAGAAAGTAGAATGGTGATTGTCTGGACAGGGAAGGGAGAATGGAAAGTTGTTAAATAGGTAGAGAGTTTCAGTCTGGGAAAAAAGGAAAAGTTCTGGAGCTAGATTGTGCTGATGATTGCACAAAAATGTGAATATACTTAAGGCCACCGAATTATATACTTAAATTTCGTTAAAATGGTAAATTTTATGTTATGCACATTTTACCACAGTAAAAATGGAATTTTTAAATTCTATGTTTTGAGACATTCTTAAAATATTAACTAGTATGTGAAACTATTAAATATAACACACCCTTATTTCATGCTCATATTAAACAAATACTGAAATGTACACAAGAGCCCAAATTCATTCCGGATAAATTTGAAGAATCATTTGATCAGGACTTCTTAAGCTGGGGGTTAGGCAGGTCTTGAAATCTCTGCAATTTGACCCACATTTTAAGATCCTTTTTGTCCTGGAGTCCATGGTTTAATTCAGATTTTCAAAGAATTAGAACTCTACACATACTTAAGGATGCTTGAAAGCACTGGAACCTTTAGCTTTGACTAAAATGTAATGACTAAGCTGACAGCAGGGCTGACATAGACACAGAATCAGGGGAGGGGGAGAAGACAAGAGCAGTCCCAGGGTAGCACAAGCTAACATGGTATCTCCTTGTTCCCATAGTGATATTCAGCCTCCTTCTCAAAGTTCTGCTTCATGTGGAAATACAAACACATACCCTGTCTTCATACTGAACCCATGTGTATGTGATTACAATATATTCTCAGAGAAAAGATCCAATTGCTTTAGTTTTATTTCATTTGCCTGATTATAATTAGTTTTAGCTTATTATTTAGTGGTTATGGAATGGATTTTTTACATTGCTGCTGTATAAAAAAGGAAGCATCAAACTCAACTGTAAAACCTTCTTGATATTAGTTTGGGGGTCTTTGGTAATGGCTTTCAAACTGTCTTCTGAGAAAACTGTGATGAGGTATTCCAAGAGTCTATAGGAAAGAAGGAGAGTGCAAGCTGGGACTCCAAACTCCCAACCTCACTTCAAGCAAAGTTTTACTTCGGTCTTACACACTTACTGGAAAATATTAGAATTTGGATAATTCAGAAATTTTCCTATCAAGCATCAAATTTCTATCAGTCAGCTAGATTATATCACAGTAACAAGCAATCCCCGAAATCTCAGCGCTTCACGCAACAAAAATTTCCTTCTCACTCATATTACATGTCCAAAATAAATTTGTAAGTGTCTGTTCTCATTGAAGTTACTCAGGAAATCGAACTGATGGAAGATCCATTTGGACAGAGCAGGCAAGAGCAAATATCAATTCACACACCAATTCTTAAAATATCTCCTCACTTTTTTCTCTTAAGCCAATGAAAGTCATCTGTCCACCTACCTTCAGAGCAGTCGGAGGAATGAAATCCTACAGCACGCTAGGAAAGAAAAGAGAATTAGAATATTAGTGATAGCACCAATAACCTCCATAATATTTACACGTCTTGAGCCATAATTATGTGAGGTAAGTTTTATACAAAAATTGAAAGGAGACTAATCGCAGTTCTGTTTGGAATCATCTCATCTCAAAGGATGAAGAGAGCCTATATCAAGAATTTTCCTACAAAGTATTATTTTGATTCCCTTTTTTGGAAGGAAAGAGGTTAAGAAGTCAAACTAATCATATTTAGAATTCAGGCAGTGAGTATGTTTTGGCAGGCAGTAAAATGTTTCCCACACGGTGGCAACTTTGTACCACTCAGTATACCACAGTCAGAAGATGGGGTGATTTGCTGAATCTGTTAGAGAAGGCAGTTGAGCAATAGTAAATAGACTCATCCTTCTACCCCAGGCCTCACTGCCTCTGGAGCTGCGGAAGGGGCCGCTGAAGAACAGCCCACCCTCTTCGTACTAGACAGGAGGTGGGGGTGGAGAATGGAGAGCAGGCAAAAGTCTGAAGCCAAAGCCACTGTAATTGATGGGTCACATCCACTGTATTTGTACGTTCCCCCGAGACCCAATTCACCTTCTCTGCTTTTCTCAGATAGGAAAGATGAAGACAGACCTTCCAAACCCAATCACAGAACACGTGAGAGGATTAGCACCACACTACTCTAAGCCACGTTCCACAGGAAAGAGCAACTCCTCTGTTAAGGAGCTCTATCGGGGAGCCAGAGTGGGGTCCAAGGAAGAGGCTTCTCCCTACCCCTACCTTGCTTTTAAGTGGTTTGTGTACCAATAGCATGATCTGATGGAAACATGACACGTTGGATGGTCTTGAGAGTACTTAAATAAGCTGACTTAAAATAGTCAAGCTAGTGCAAAAATATGCAAAATAACCAACCTTTATTCATCCATTCATTCAACATATATCCATTGAGTGGGCACTAGCACTTAAACATTGTGGGTTGAGTGCAATGTAGCAATGTAGCCACTGCTCTTCTCGACAATCCTTATATAGGGCAGCTTCCTCTCCCTGCCTCTCCCCTCCTAAAAAATATCATATACTACATTCTACAACTTGAAAACGATTGACTCAGCTTCCCATTAAAGACAATGAATTAGAAAACACATGATGTCCTCTTCCTCTTTCTGAAATCCCTTCCTTAACCCCTAGGACTGTAAAGACATTTGCAAAACAAAAGGCAAGAATCTAGGACAACAAAGAAAAAGAGGGGAGATAATAATGAGAACAAAATTTCAGCAGCTGGTGAGCAGATGGATATGCTAATTGATTTAGCAGGCCCAAGAAAGTAGGAGCCTAAATCAGCAATGGAGAAAGCCAAGGGAAAACCCAGTATTACTGGAACCCCCAAAGGTGTAGGAATTGATTGGCTCAGGTACTATGGCAAAAAAAGCACAAATGCGGAGATAACCAGAGAAGGGTTGGTGGAATATTTACTGAAGAACAAATCTCCAGATCCTCTGAGCAACTAAGGATCTAATGTCCACCAAACTCAGAACAAAAACAGATGTGTGTTCTCAGGAAAGGGACAAACAGAGAGCCTCCGGTCTGGGCAACACCAGGAAAGAGGTAAGGCAGTGCATCTCAACCAGGGGGGTTTTGCCCTGCAGAGGACATTTGGAAGTATCTGGAGACATTTTTGGTTGTCACAACTCGGGGAATGGATGCTACTGGCATCTGATGGGTAGAGACCAGGGATGCTGTTAAGCCTCCTAACGATGCTCAGTACAGCTGCTGCCACGAAGACTCATTCTGCCCAAAATGTCATTAGTGCCAAGAGTGTGCCAACATAAACTCTAGGTTCTGTTACCAGCTGAAGAGGATCCGGCTACCTGTCACTGTCAGCCAATATGCAGAGACCGGGATAGGTTCACCCAACTTTGTCAGAAGGCCTGAGATCCTGGAGAACAGGGAGAGGAGCCTCTCAAAGACTGTTCTGTTCTTCCATTTACAAAAATCACAGTTTTATACATAAAGGTTCAAAGCAAAGGCCACATTAACTGTTACTTTAAATAATAATCAGCACAATTCAGTGACCTATTACAACATTTTAATTCAAGAGTCAATTTCTTTTTTTTGTTTTAGAGACAGAGTCTTACTTTGCCACCCTCAGTGGAGTACAATGACATCACAGCTCACAGCAACCTCCAGCTCTTGGGCTTAGGTGATTCTCTTGCCTCAGCCTCCCCAGTAGCTGGGACAACAGGTGCCCGCCACAACGCCTGGCTATTTTTTGTTGCAGTTAAGCCGGGGCCAGGTTTGAACCCACCACCTTACACATATGGGGCTGGTGCCCTACTCACTGAGCCACAGGCACTGCCCCCAAAATCAATTTCTTAAATCAATACCCCTAAACTACTCAAGATGGGCATCTTTAAGGTGAGAGCTAAATTTACAAAACAATAATGGGAGACAGGAGGTGAAGGTCATGTAGGACCTAAACCGATCAGACCAGCTGTGTCATATCTGCCCTAGCCTGACTGACTGCATCTTATTTTCACCACATATGCTCTCAGAGTGAGGATTCCACAACGAAAAAGAATGCAATTAATAAACATTTATCTTCTAAACACTAAGACCCCAACACCACAACTCCCAGCAGCTCCCACAATGCTAGCACCTTAGCATGCTCCTACCAGGTAGGAGTGTCGGAGTACTCAGATGTCTTACCAGCTAGAGAAACGTATCTAAAGAGACTGACATCAGAATGTTCCCAGTAAGACAGGCCAGCCCCCTGTAAGTCTCTAGAGAGGAGCCCAGAGGAAACGACTCTTCCCCCTCGTGCTCAGAGCTTCCTATCAGTCTCAGTGCCCCATTCTTACACATGAGCACTTAAGGATTGCCAAACATTTGAAGGAGGTGGCATGTAACGTAAAAGAGACCTTTAAAAAAGCAATTTGTAGCAAAAGAAAACTACACAGAGAAAAGTTCAAATCATATTCTTGGAGAAGTAACAGATGATACCACATGAATGAAACAAGGACAGAGGTTATTTTTATTTGGACAATAAAAGTAATACAATTAGAAATTTAAAATATATAGCATTGAGAGAGGATACCCAGGAAGGGTGAGGTCTGGGGAATAGGCCTTCTCAAAGAGACCACAAGGATACACCTGCAGGGTCCTCTCCATAGTGACTCAACTCTTGGGAATTTACAGACTTAACTTCCTAGAACGTGGAAATTTCCATTTCTGTGAAATCCTGTAGTTCTGTGGGGGCTGGAACAGCATCTCTCGCTTGATTTAAACTGACCAGTGAGAAAGGCACCTGTGGGCTGGAACTTTTTACTGGAGATAAAAAGGGAGAGACCAAGCCAGACAGGGAGCCTGGCCATTTTGAATTCTATGCCATGAGCTCAACCAGTTGAAATAAAAGCCTTTTTCCTCTTAAATACGGTGAGAACACACCTGATGTGTGCATCGACAACAAAGCCAACTGGAAACAAACAAACAGTCCATTTCCATCTCCAAAGAGAACAAACAGTTGGGCAGCTCCATTGTCAATCGTACTGCCTTCTCACCTCCAGCAGTCTGACAGAATGACTATTTTTAGGATGAGAGGATAAGTGTGCCTGGGGGGTGATGGGGGCACTGAAGCCCGGTGGATAATGCACAAAGTGAAAAATTAAGAAGTAGTAACAGCATGTTCAAAATAGGAAATTGAGGGGATGGCCTGTGAGCAGCAGAAAATGAGAGGTGGGGAGAAGGGGATAGGGTTGCTGCTTTTCAAATCAAACCCATGGAAGTATGTAACTTTTTTTTTTTGGCCGGGGCTGGGTTTGAACCCACCACCTCCGGCATATGGGGTCGGCGCCCTACTCCTTTGAGCCACAGGTATCGCCCCAGTATATAACTTTTTAGACAGTGTGCCTACATAACTGGCAGAAAATTAATAACTACATTTGAAAAGAAAAGCTACTGAGTGTGTGCTATGTGCCAGACCCTGTGCTAAGCTATTTGCGGCTCTAATAATTAATAACACATAATCCCGAAACTCAAGGAGTTTGTAACACAGGTAAGACTTTCAAATAAACGGCCACAAGTGTGAAGAATCCTGATGGAGGAAGGAACTATGTTTTACTTGGATGGGAAACTAAGCACTATCAGGGGCAGCTTTGTGAAGGAGACAGACACATTCACTATCTCAAGTTCATTATGACCAAGTTGAATTTCATCTATAAGCATTCATTATAGCAGTTTGAACTGAATTTGTGGCTTTGGGGCTGAGTTCATGATTTTCAAATTGGCCATTAGGAAACCAAGAAATACATACTGCAGGAAAAAAAAAAAATCAACAAACCTCCCAATCTAAACCTTGACCTCTGCAGATCAAAGGTCATACTCCCGCCTGCTTCACTGGTAACACATGACATACCATTCCAGACACTTTTATATGCGTGTGGGCATATTTTTAAAATAAAACTGGGATCATCTGGAATATTCTGTTCAGAACCTACTTTCTTTCACATACTAAACATTTTTCCCAGTCAATTTCTTCCTGGTTTCTCCACACAGAATATATGTAAAAGGCAGAATTTTTTTCAAGCGATTGAATGTTAAAAATTTCTCTCCTTATTTATTTGATTGCTACAGCATTGCTGAATCTTCTGCTTCACAAGAGTAGAAAGACGGTGTATGGCAAAGTTTCTTAGCTAGAAATCAAGCAACTTTGATTTTAACTCTGGCTTCATTTGCATCTATTGAAGGAATTAGAAGGATTAGAAGAGACTGCCTCTAAAATGAGCTTTGAGAGAAGAGTCTAGCCTTGGAGTCAGGGGGTTAGATCTTTGGCTCTCCCCTTACTTACTAGTCACCTTGTACCGGTCACTTACCCTGACTACGTGCTAATGCCCTTTATGTGCATAAAGGGACTGGAATTAACTTACCTTAACCAGCTGTATTGTGAGCATTTCCCCATCTGGAACTCTGGCTGGGGCCGAAGCTGAAGACAAAGATGACGCTAGACTCTCCGCGAAGCTTTGCTTAGTGACCGGGTACTGACAACGTGGCCCTTACTCTTGACCTACCACCTGTCTCCACGTGAAGGGAGCATGGGCGCAGAGGGAAGAGGGCAGCGCAAAGACAGAAGAGAGGCTGGGGGTTTGCCCTCTTCCCCTCTCGGGGAGCAGAATGCCGAGCGCTTCCTCTGTGTCCTGCGAGGGTAGAAGCTGGCTCAGGGACCTCTGCTCTCCCCTGTGTCCCAGCATCTGGGCTACAAAGACTGGGGCCTGACTCTTGCCTAAGTGAATTTGAAGACGAAGGGCTGGCTGGCTCTGCTCCTGATGACCAAGAGAAGCCAGAGGCCTGCCCACGGTGGCAAAGCCCACGCCTCCAGAGCTGGAGGGGGGATGAAGGGGGCTGAGTTTGCCTGAGGCTGAGAGAACGATGCTGAGGGTAGCTGGGCTCGTGTGCCCCGTCCAAGGACATGCCTGCCAGAGCAAGGTGACCCTAACATATGGTGGTCATGAGAGGTGCATGGTCCAGAGGGAAGTGTCAGAAAGCGAGAAGACTGAGGTCCTGCCGAAATCGGGTACCCCACATCCCATGAGAACGCTGTCCACATGAGAAAGTCAACTTGTGGGTGGTGGCCCAAAAGGGGCCCCCATCCCAGACTGTAAGAGCATCCGACAAAGAGAAAGCTTTGCTCCTGACCTCTCCTCCAGGCAGGCAGCCAGAGAAGGGAAAGGGTGAAGATGGCAGTGGGGAAAACAGACTCTGCCTTTTGCTTCAAGGTTTCTTGTTGCTTCCTATCAGATAAAGTTAAAATTTGCCAAGTGAGGGCGGCACCTGTGGCTCCTCGGGCGCCGGCCCCATACACCGAAGGTGGCTGGTTCAAACCCGGCCTCAGCCGAACTGCAAAAACAGAAAAATAGCTGGGCGTCGTGGTGGGCGCCTGTAGTCCCAGCTACTCGGGAGGCTGAGGCGAGAGAATCGCCTAAGCCCAGGAGCTGGAGGTTGCTGTGAGCTGTGTGACACCATGGCACTCTACCGAGGGCGATAAAGTGAGACTCTGTCGCTACAAAAAAAAAAAAAAAGAAAGAAAGAAAAAGAAGTTTTTCCAAGCGAAGCAGCTGAGCAATGGGAAAGCCAAGAATCTTTGAATTGCATTTGACATAAAAACACCAATTTAGAATGGTCTGGACTTTTTTGAGACAGAGTCTCACTTTGTCACACAGGGAAGAGTGCTGTGACATCATAGCTCACAGCAACCTCAAACTCTTGAGCTCAAGTGATTCTCTTGCCTCAGCCTCCCAAGTAACCGGGTCTACAGGCGTCCGGCACAATGCCCGGCTCATTTTAGAGACGAGGTCTTGCTCTGGCTCAGGCTGGTCTCAAAGCCGTGAACTTAGGCAATCCGCCTGCCTC
>CAUYRH010167662.1:0-10136 GCA_963574655.1 Perodicticus potto | reverse complement strand
GGCGCCTGTAGTCCCAGCTACTTGGGAGGCAGAGGCAGGAGACTCGCTTGAGCCCAGGAATTGGAGGTTGCTGTGAGCTGTGATGCCACAGCACTCTATCCAGGGTGACAGCTTGAGGCTCTGTCTCAAAAAAAAAAAATTTAAAGTATCTTTTATCATCTCATTTTATCCAGTGTCAGCAGAAACAAATATATTATTTTTAAATCACGAAATACTTTCCAACAGCATGGCTTTGATTACCATTCTCTTAAAATCCTTCACTGGAGCTTTCAAGGGTGATTGAATATGTTCATTATCTTGATTGTGGTGATGGTTTTATGGGTATCTACACATGCAAACTCATCAATGTATATACTTTGAAATGTGCATTGTATGTCAGTACTACCTCAACAAAGTTCTTAAAAAAAAACAAAAAACCTTCAGTGGCTCCCCAGTGTCAATCAAATAAAGCCTGACCTTCAGCTGGGTATTGAAATTCCCCCAGAATCTGGCTCTGACTACCATTTCTAGCCTTATCAATTATGATTCTCCTCTACAACTCCATGCCTTTATAAAACAGTGCTCATTTTCTCCATGATGGTTATCCAGATAACCTGAACAAGAAGTGAACTTTGCCTCTTCCAACTTTGGTTTGCATCACTTTTATGGTTCTTATCGTAAATGGCCTTAAATAGAAGTTATTTGTATGTTTATCTTCCCTGCTAGAATAAAAGATCCTTGAATTATATAATTTGTTGTACATTTCTGTAGTATTCTTCCTCCCCATTCTCTTGCATGTACATGAATATTATAAATATTCATTAAATGAATAAATAGATGACTGACTTTGGTGAGACTTCATATTTGATTTTCTTTTTTCTTTGTGTTTTTTTTTTTTTGAAACAGAGCCTCAAGCTGTCACCCTGGATAGAGTGCCGTGGCATCACAGCTCACAGCAACCTCCAATTCCTGGGCTCAAGCGAGTCCTCCTGCCTCTGCCTCCCAAGTAACTGGGACTACAGGCACCCGCCACAATGCCTGGCCATTTTTTGGTTGCAGCCGTCATTGTTGTTTGGCGGGCCCAGGCTGGATTTGAACCCACCAGCTCAGGTGTACGTGGCTGGCGCCTTAGCCCGTTAAGCCACAGGCGCCGAGCCTATTTTTAAATTTTTTACTGATACATAATAGATGTACTTATTTTGGTGGTAAATGTAATTTAACAATAATTAGTATAATTAAGATATCCATCACCTTAAATATTTGAGAAGGCTTTTATTCTAATTATTAGTTTTCTATTTTTTCCTTTAAGAATATAAACAATTTACAAAAGAAATAGAAGAAACTACATATAGTTCTATCGCTCGGGGTAAAGCTCACTCTTACCATTTTGGTATATTTTAGCCTGGTCTTGATTTTTTTTACCCCTTAAATAATTTTTTGCCTTCCCCTCTCCTTCCCTATAGCATAAGTATATTGCTCCCTGGTCTTAGAAATCATTTATATACATATTTAATTTCTATAATATTTCTCATCAAATAAATACATGTATCGCAGAGACAACAACAACAACAAAAGACTGTAAACAATTTAGAAAAACCTTGGTTTTTACACATATTTTCAAATATTCTGTATGTTCAAAACATTGCTTTTCTTCTGTATTATCTCATAGACTATTTGTTAAAGTTCAATTCCATTGTGAGAATTTAACATAAAAAATTCTTTACATATCAAAATGAATAGTTTTCTGTAAAAGTCATATCATTTTTATTCCAATAGGTGTGTTAGAAGAAGCCAGATTTTTTGGTATTGACTCATTGATTGAACACCTAGAAGTAGCAATAAAGGTAAGTTTCTTTGTACATTAGCCAGTGTTACACATGTTAGAGATATCTCCCTAAATACCCCACTAATACGTTCATACCTTTCTCAAGAACTCTCAACCCCCAGAGGATCATTCACCAATATCCCGAAAGGAATTTGTCCGGTTTCTGCTGGCAACTCCAACCAAGTCAGAATTGCGTTGCCAGGTAATTAAAGCGGACTTCTCCATGAGTTATTTGTGAATAAAGTTTTACGTCCTTCTGGGGATTTTATATCTTTGGGTTTTGCTTTATTTCCCTTTTTCATGTGAGATAATGTAATTATGGGTGACAGCCTTGGTTTAGTTCTGAAGTGGTCAGCTGAAAAGAGATGCGGCAGCCTTTCTCATTGTACAATTATGCCTAACATAGCAGTTTGTGAGTATTGCGGGGAAACTGCAATACTTTCTAAAGTCAGTATTTGTACAGTTGCGATGTCTGGCCTGGTAAGTGGCAGATACTTTTACTTTTGTGTATTGTAGCATTACAGACTTAAAGACCACAGTACAGGCTGACTGTGGTAGCTTACACCTATAATCCCAACACTTTGGGAGGTCAAGGCAGGAGGATTACCTGAGTTCAGGACCAGCCTGGGCAACAGAGCAAGACCCACCCCCCATCTCTATAAAAAAAAAAAAAAAATTAAAAATGCAACTGGGTGCAGTGGCACACATCTGTTACCCCCTGTTACCCCAAGCTACTTGGGAGGCTGAGACAGAAGGATTGCTTGAGACAAGGAATTTGAGTTAGAGTTAACTATGATCATGCCATTGCAACAGAGACGCTGACTCTTAAAATACACACGTACACAAAATACTCATTTTTTCTTAATAAAACTGTCTTGAATTATTGAACTAATAAAATAAATATAATGAGATATAACCAAAATAACGCTCATCAGCAGTTATATAACTAATAGGGTCTAATTCCTTTTTAGAAACTTCTATACACAAATTAAGTATAGCCCGACTATATTCTAGTATGTTTATCAATGGAGTTTCTTTTATGAAGAGCCCATTAAGATACCTAATTTATATATCTAAGTTCCATTTGATAGTAGGTTTTTTGTTTTTGTTTTTTTGAGACAGAATCTCACTATGTCACTCTTGGTAGAGTGCCGTAGCGTCACAGCTCACAGCAACCTGAAACTCTTGGGCTTAAGCGATTCTCTTGCCTCAGCCTCCCAAGTAACTGGGACTGCAGGCACCCGCGATAACGCCTGGTTATTTTTCTGTTGCAGTTCTCTTTGTTGCTTAGCTGGCCTGAGCTAGGTTCAAATCTGCCACCTACGGTGTACGTGGCTGGCACTGTAACCACTGAGCTACGGGCGCAGAGCCCATTTGATCATAGTTTATAGTAGATTCCAGGTGCCATTTGCTTCTAAAAATGTTTGGTGGCTATTAGCTATAGTAATTAAATTTAATCAAATTAATGGTTAATTATTATGACAGTTGGTGCTTCTTTATTTCAGGGTTTGAACTTCAGTGGTGCTGATCTTTCTCGTTTGGACCTTCGATACATTAACTTCAAAATGGCCAATTTAAGCCGCTGCAATCTTGCACATGCAAATCTCTGCTGTGCAAATCTTGAACGAGCTGATCTCTCTGGGTCAGTGCTTGATGTAAGTTATCATTTTGGTTATAAGAGAAAATTAAATTTCTAGCCTATTTAATAGTCTCCTAGGCCCTTTGAGACAGGAATTGTATCTATCTTTCATTGGTGTTTTTACATGAAAACAGACAATTTATTATGTTGATGATAAAACTGAAGGGTCTGAAAGTGAAACGAGTTGGTTTTATAACTTTGATGTCCTGTACTAAACACAGACAGACCTGGAAGGCTTAGCGACCCATCCGAAATTACATCTTGAAAGTAGTCCCTGATCTCCTCAGTATAGTGTGCTTTCTTGTTATCAGGACTTTTCATGTTTTTATTTTTATTTCACTTTTTCCCAATCATTCTTGTTCTCATCTTGCGGACTTTTATTTTCAGTGAATTACAGGGATAAAGCTGTAAAGAATCTTTGAAATCTTTTCAGCCTTATTTCTGGAAAGGGCAAATATTTATGGCCCTAGAAGTATTTGGTAGAGATACTTGAAATGCATGTGGTGTGCATCCGCCTGTGGAAGTTAGCCTCTTACTGGTTTTCTCCCTCTCTTCCACGTGTGCATATGTACAATCAGTGCCTGTATGTGTAGGTATTTACATAACAATTACTTATGTTAATTTGGGGTTAGAGGATGTATACAGAGCAACAGTGAAATCTAACCTTTAGCAGCTTTACAGTTCCTAACTGCCAAGTCCCATGTCTGTGTGTCTTTTGAATTAACAACACCTATGTAACATCTGGCTTTTGGCGATCATTCACTGAGTTTTTATAACTTAGGTTTTACTTCATAGTTGCAGCTTATTTTCCATGAAGTTTTGTGTTAGAGCTAGTAACAAAATCTCCCGATAGGAATTTTAGTTTGTTTTACTCTCATTCTGTCTTAAGATGAAGGGTCAAGTCAGTTGCAAAGCAGGCAAGAGACTAACAGCATAAAGAGAAATATGAAAGCCCTGGTCTTTATTTTATTTTTGGAGACAGACTCATTGTGTTGCTGCAGGCTAGAGTGCTGTGGCATCAGCCTAGCTCACAACACCTTAAACTCCTGGGCTCAAGCAATCCTCCTGCCTCAGCCTCCTGATTAGCTGGTACTACTGGTACCCACCACAATGCCCAGCTAATACTTTTTCTTTGTATTTTTAGTAGAGACGGGGTCTCACTCTTGGACTCCTGAGTTCAAGAGATCCTCCCACCTCGGCCTCCCAGAGTGCTAAGATTACAGGCTTGAGCCTCTACAATAATAAGGAAGAGAAAATCCATTCCCCTAACAAGTTCATGCCTTCCTTAGCCATACATTTTGACCATCATATTATCATGAGCTACATATAAAATTAAAAATAGGGAGGCGGGGCATACCAGCCCAGCATTTGGGGAAGCCAAGGCAGGAGAAGCACTTGAGGCCAGGAGTTTGAGATTAGACTGCCATATCTGGAAAAAAAAAACTTTTTTTTTTTTTTTTTTTTTTTGGTAAAGACAGAGTCTTACTTTGTCACCTTCCATAGAGTGTCATAGCATCATAGCTCAGAGCAACCTCAAACTCTTGGGCTCACATGATCCTCTTGCATCAGCCTCCAGAATAGCTGGGACTACAGGTGCCAGGCACAACACCCAGCTATTTTTAGAGACAGATTCTCACTTTTGCTCAGGCTGGTCTGGAACTCCTGAGCTCAGGCAATTCACCCACCTTGGCCTCCCAGAGTGCTAGGATTATAGGCATGAGCCACCTTGTCCGGCCTCTGCAAAACATTTTTAAAAGTTACCTGGTCGTGGTGTTGCACATCTGTAGGCCCAGCTACTCAGGAGGCTGAGGTGGGGGAAACGCTTAAGCCCACGAGTTTGAGGCTGTAGTGAGCTGTGACTAGGCCATTGCTCTCCTGCCTGGGAGACAGAGCATGACCCTGTCTCAAAAGAAAAAAAAAGAAAGGAAATAGAGATGTCATTCCCAATTTCATTATCTAAACCCTTGTTTCATGTAAAATGGGCATATCGTTAATTTGGTGTTTCTTTTAGAGCAGTTCTAAAATAACTATTTCTGTAAAACATTCTCAGTTTTCATTAGAAAAGTCTTTATTGTAAACAGATAATAATTGATTGCGAATGTGTTGAATTGAGCTTTTTCTTTTTTAAAAAATTTTTTCTCTTACTAGTTGAACTAATTTGAACAAAATTATGAACTTGAAACCAGAACATTTTGCTTTTCTTTGCAGTGTGCAAATCTCCAGGGAGTCAAGATGCTCTGCTCTAACGCAGAAGGAGCATCCCTGAAACTGTGCAATTTCGAGGATCCGTCTGGTCTTAAGGCCAATTTAGAAGGTGAGATCCTATCTATGCCTGTTTTACGGTGAAAGCAGACCATTAAGGAGAAAGCCCAGCAAAGTAATTATTAGAGGTCAGACACGATAGCTGTAAAGGATAGATTTCTTCTGTCATCGTACTTAGAGAGTTTGCAAAGGAGTAAGATGCCTCCATTTGGTCTCGGTCATGTGCTAATTAAAATTATAGAAAGAAGAAGAAATACAGACTCAATTATTTAATAAGCTGGAGAATTAAATATCAACGTCCTTCCCAGGTGAAGGACACACCTAAACTCAGACTTTAACCCTACAAAAGCAAGCTTTGTACCTAGTCACATGTACCCCAAATCAATCCAGAATTTTTAATAAATAGCAACATCTTTAACTTTCAAGTACGTCTGAACAAAAGGAAGAATTTCAGTTTGCCTAAGCCATCAAGGTTTTATTGTCATTTTTAGATTTCACGTATCATTTATTAATTCATCATTGCTTTGCTTTGTGACTGGTCCTTTATTTGTATATTTGGGAAACATAGTACTTACCTCCCTTGTCATAAACTTACGCGGCTTATTATAGAAGTGCCAATTATAACAAGACAGAATTGAGTTTTTACCTCAAAAGTACTGACAAAAACCTTAACCTATGAGTCAACAAATTGCTGACATTGAACTCTTTGTATATGTAAGTTGGTTGAGAAACTGAGATTTTACATTTATTTCCAAAAGTAAAAAGATGCTGTCATCACTCATGTCCAGTAAGTTTTCTTAGAGTTTTGTTTTATGTTGATAACTACAAATATTTTTAAACTACTCCCAAAATATGTTCACTACAGGTGCTAATCTGAAAGGTGTGGATATGGAAGGAAGTCAGATGACAGGAATTAATCTAAGAGTTGCTACCTTAAAAAATGCAAAGTTGAAGAACTGTAACCTCAGAGGAGCGACTCTGGCAGGAACTGACTTAGAGGTACGTTTGCCAGCATTCAGAGACTTTTTGTTAATCTAGGATTACTGAGTAGTGAAATTTATTGAAATAATAAACAAAGTAGTTGTCTGGCAAAACAGCCAGCACAGCTAGAGGAATGTTTTCTTTACATTTGCATGTTCATAGAAGTTTGAATTCCAGAACAGGATTCAGTTACCAAATGGTAGATGCCGGTTCCAGGTTGGAAGACTCACTGACCTCCGCAGTGGATTCTGTCTCTCTTTCTCAACGGGTCTTTCCCAGGTGGACAAGTCTGAGGCATCAGCAGCCTGATGCATTGTGTTTTCCATAAGATATAACTCCAAATAGAATTAAATGGGCTAGATTTTAAATGACTACCAGGTTTAAAATCAGGTTCAAGAAAAGCCTATTTTAAATTGGAATCATACTAATTTTGAATGTCAGCTTGAGATTTTAATTTTGTCCAGTCAATCTTTTTCATAAAAATTGGATTCTGTATATCATCTTGATCTGCAGAGTGAGCTGTCAGACTCAGTAGCTGTTGACTGGGCTGCTGCATCAGTGCCATCCAGTCGCACTTTCTGTAGGAGGCCGGCTCTACATCTGCGCTGTTCAGTACCGTAGCTACTCGCCACGTGGAGCTACTGATCATTTGAGATGTGGCTAGTGCCAATGAGAAACTGATTTTTTCATTCATGTAACTTAAATAGCCAAATGTAGCTGGTAGGTATATTGAACGGTAACGCTTTATAAGAAAATTCAGCATAGACTGGATTATAGAGGATAGTATTAAAAAAACACAGGGTGGCCATAAGGTTCACATGCAGTTTAAAATAGACAACTATTTTAAATCGTTTTGGCCACCCTGTGTTTTTGCTCTGATCTTTTGCTAGCTCTCAGTAGCAGAGTAGCAGGCTCTTTTAAGCTTTAGGGCAAAAATAATTGGCCTCCGGCTGATACTACAAAACTGTTAGGCTGGGGAATGGAAAAATCTATTACACAATTATCAAATAAAATTTTTTTCAAATTTTTTAAAAAAAGTTTCCCCCCATCTTATACCTCTTGCTGTTCTTGGAGTGTGGTAAAATTGTTTATGTAATATTCACTATGTTGGAATTTATTCTGGAGTTTGAATGCCTAATTCTAAAATATGTTATATAAACAGAAGAGACATGCTTCCTCTTTATTTAGTTATATGAGGGGACTTCAAAAAATACATGGGAAAATGGAATCAAAAGATACAAATGAAAAATATAAACATTATTTGTCAGTGTAAGTTCCATTGAGGTCGAGACACTTTTGTAATCAAAGATATCAGCCATTTCGTCTATCCCTAAAGATCTGAGGGGCTTGGGAATATAACCATGTCAGTGTAGCCTTTTTACATTATTAACTGAAGAAAAATGGGCATCCTTTAAAGAGTTTTTAAAATGAGAAAACTAAAAGAAGCCAGAAGGAGCCAAATCAGGACTGTAAAGTGGATGCCTGATGATTTCCTGTTGCGAAACTCCCCCAAAATTGCCTGTTTGATGGGAAGAATGAGGATGTTGATGGAGAGGGAATCTGTGGAGCTTCTCAGGGTTTTCCCTGTTAGTGCTTTAGCTACTTTCCCAGAACACTCTAATAAGAAGTAGACATTATTGTTCTTTGACCCTCCGGAAAGTGAACGAGCAGAATGCCTTGAGCATTGCACGCCCTGCTGTCAGGACTGGGGCTCCCCTGCTGTGGCTCTGACTGGACCACTTCCACCCCTTGGCAGCCATGCTTTCTGCTTTGTCTTCCGACTGGTACTGATAGAACCATCTTTCACGTCCTGTTACATTTCTTTGAAGAAATGCTTCAGGATCTTGATCACACTGGTTTAAAATTTTCATCGAAAACTCTGCCCTTGGGCGGCACCTGTGGTTCATCGAGTAGAGCACTGGCTCCATATACGGAAGGTGGCGGGTTCAAACCTGGCCTCGGTGAACTGCAAAACAGAAAAATAGCCGGGCGTTGTGGTGGACGCCTATAGTCCCAGCGACTCGGGAGGCTGAGGCAAGAGAATCGCCTAAGCCCAGAAGTTGGAGGTTGCTGTGAGCTGTGTGATGCCACGGCACTCTACCAAGGGCGATAAAGTGAGATTCTGTCTCTACAAAAACAAGAAAGAAAACTAGAAAACTCTGTTCTTGTCTGCAGCAATGGCTTTGGTGCCATCGAATGGAAAAGTTGACCAACTTTTAATTTTTCAGTCAGAACTGTGTAACCTGAGCTAGTTAAGATGTCTATGGTGTTGCCTGTTGTTTCTGCTGTTAATCTTTGGTCCTCTTCAATTAGGCCACCAACACGATGATTTTTTACCCCTGAAAAGTGATGTAGATGTCTGCCACTGCCGGCTTCCTCTTCAACATCGTCTTGTCCTTCCTTTTTTTTTTTTTTGAGACAGAGTCTCACTTTGTCACCCTTGGTAGCGTGCCATGGCATCATAGCTCACAGCAATCTCAAACTCTTGGGCTCAAGTAATCCTCTTGCTTCAGCCTCCCCAGTAGCTGGGACTACAGGCGCCCATCACAACGCCCGGCTATGTTTAGACACCGTCTCTCCCTTGCTCAGGCTGGTCTCGAACCCGTGAGCCAAGCAATCTACCTGCCTCAGCCTCCCAGAGTGCTAGGATTACAGGCTTGAGCCACCGTGCCCGGCCCTATCTTGTCCTTTCTTAAAATGAGCTTTCCATTTGATGATCTCCTGGAGAATTGTGCCCATAAACTTTTGTAAAGCATCAATGATTTTACTATTTATTCTTCTACCCAAGATTCACCATAAATTTAGTGTTTGTTCTTGCTTTGATTTTAGCAGAATTCATGTTGTTCTTAGGAGCTCTTTTCAAATTGATGTCTTATCTCTCTTAGTGCCTTAAATTAGATCCTGTCCAGACAAGTTCTAACAACTTAGTACAGGGTTACATTGGTTATAGCAGCAATAGGAATTACAAATTTATTTTGGTTAAAAAAAAAACCGTTGAAATCTATGTATAGAACCTATAAGATTTTCTCAGTTTTCCATGGATGTTTTGTAGTCAACCTGAGTGTCACTAGAGATAACAGATACAGGTAGAAGAAAATCTGACGTTAGGGCATATGGACCAAAGTTACACTAATATGCCCCAGAAATCCTGGATGAGGTGTCCCAGCTCCATGTTAGTGACATGCGATTGTTTCTGTCTTACAGAACTGTGACCTGTCTGGGTGTGATCTTCAAGAAGCCAACCTGAGAGGTTCCAACGTGAAGGGAGCGATATTTGAAGAGATGCTGACACCGCTACACATGTCACAGAGTGTCAGATGAGAATTTCAGGGGCTGGAGGAAGAAGTCCAAGATAAAAAATGTTTTCTTTATCACTTTTCTTTCTCCACCCACTCAGTTGTCTAGAAGAAATAACACTGTAAGGGAATTTTAAGAAAACATTTAGAGGAT
>CAUYRH010167659.1:0-15652 GCA_963574655.1 Perodicticus potto | reverse complement strand
AATGGGTTATGGAAAAGCTGTATGTCCTGTTCATGGAGATGAAGCTCTCTAGATCTAAATTGGAACTCCTTCTGCAACTTTTCCAGTGAATCCACACGTTTTGTTTGGGAATGCAACCAATGGTTTTTCCGCTAACAGATTTTGCGGCCCGGGATGAGTCCGCTGCTAAACAGGACAGGCAGCGGAGGCAAAAACACCTGGCGGGCCAGATAAACGTCCTCGGTGGGCCGCATGTGGCCCGCGGGCCGTAGTTTGAGGACCCCTGCTCTAGAGCATGACTGTATGTGGAGCCAGGAGAGGTTTGTCCACATATGGGGACTGTCCACTGATTTCCAGTAAAGCGAAAAATGAGGGTAAAGATCATGCACACACACAGACACGTGTGTGCTAGATTTTAAGAACATGTGAGAAAGCAGTGTGTTTCATATGGCTCCCAACTCTTTATTTTGCCAGGTAAGAAAAAAATATACATGCACATGTATGTGGAAGGAGAGAGAGAAAAGAGAGAGAGAGAGAGAGAGAGAGAGACCGTCCAGGCGGACTCCCTCGAGCTGTGTGCACACCTGAGCTCGGGGTCCAGGCAGACCCCGCCTTCCTCTCCTCTCCACTCTCCCCTTGCAGGGGTCCCAGGTGTCTGCCTGTCACTCCTGTCAGCCGTCTGGTCAGCCTGTGGTTCGGCCTCAGGGATTTGAACTTGCTGTCCCCTCAGCTCCCAGCTGTTCCCACATGTCCGCCCTTTGTCAAGGCGCCGTGCACATGTCACCTGTCTGAGCGGCCTCGGCTGAGCACCTGTGTCCAGAGCCGCTCCCCAGTCTGTCTGCCTGTGACTCTCAGACTCAGTCTCCTCGCTTCCCTTTATTTCTTTTATCCACAACTGTGTTTGTATTTATGTAAAAGTATTTTTCCTACCTTCCTCCCTCGAATATCAGCTGCCCAGTGACTGTTAACTGAGGGCAGTGTGGTGGGAGAGGCCCGGCCCCTGGGCACCCTGCGTGAGTTACTCCTCATTCTCAAAGTGTGAGGCACGCATAGGCAAAGCTGCCCAGACACGAGGCTCCCAGGGTCCCCCAAATTCATTTCTGTAAAGTGTGATGACAGCAGGCTCGTCCCCTCGGTGGGACGATCCCCCCCTGGCCTGCATGAGATCCTGTCCTGTCGCGCCCTGTCAGCTCCCACTCAGGGCAGTTCCGAAGCAGAGTGCGTGGCCGAGCACCGCCCTGCCTTCTCACACCGGGTCGCAGCCCGCCTTGACCACTGTGTGGCTTCAGCAAACGCAGGAAGCCGAGGGGACGCAGTCAGGTGCGAAAGGGGCATCCTTTGGGATCCTGCCTGATCTTCGAGCACTTTGTGAGACTTTTGGAGCAGATGGTTATGGCGTAGTCCCATGGGTGCCTTGCGAGAGGGATAAAACAATTGTTAATGTTTATCAAAAGGCCAGAGGTCTGGTTTGAGTGTGGCAACTGCTCCTGTGCCTTCGAACAGGGGAAGTTCCCACCTGATGGAAGAAATGGGGCTGCGAACGTCCCAGTGACGTGAGTCCCAGTGCACATTCTCGATGTGTGGGACCCAAGGGAAGCTTGAGAACAGGGAGGAGGAGGGGAGGACGGGGACTCTGTTGCCCACGACTCTGGCTGGGCATGGACAGGAGGAAGTAGAAACCCAAAGGCAGTGCTTCGCCCCCAAACCCATGTGTCCTGCCCTGCTCAAGAAAAACAAAACACGGTCTTAGTTCTCTCAGGTAAGAGAGTGAGGGGTCGGGCTGCCCCGAGGGCTCTCTTCTTCTAGACTCACAGGTGTAGGAGGTGATGCCTGGTGCCACCTCACTGGGGAGGGTGTATTTCTGTGATGCCGTCGATATGCTTTGATGTTGTCAATATCCTTTTCAATAGGGCCAGAGGTGAGTCCTTCTACGTTAAGGAAATTATGTAGAAAACAAAAGAGACATTTATGTGGGGAAGAGGCAAAGAACCAGTTTAATCCAGTCAGAGCTTTCAGCATTTCTTATCTGCAGTGGATACCCATTCCATGTAGCTTGAATGGATGGAGGACGGCTGTGCAGACCGGCTCCTCGGGAGTTTTGGTGTAAAGGCTGGTTTTCCTTGGAGAAAAGGACTCCGCAGCTGTTCCCCCCTTCAGTTGCTTCACGCCAGGGCGAGCAGTTATTCAGTTGATGGTGTTGGTAAGAGACTAGTTGTGGCTGATTTTGCAAGTTGTGAATCTTACAGTTATTGGTCAAGTTTCGTGTACATGTGTTCATACACACACAGACGAACACACACACACAGCTTCATTGCCCAATCTGGACCACTCTCCAGTGTGGCCTTGAGGTTGCAGGACCTGGGAAGCTGCATCAGCTGCCGTACCTGGTCCCTCAGCACCAGCCCCGGGGCCTCCTTCAGCTACATTTTGAGCACAGAGCTCTCTGTGCACACGGAATTCTCCACATCTTCTTCTGACTGGTTCACATAGTTCCTACTAGTTAGACACCTTGCTTGGCATTCAATGCAAATCATACAGATAGCTGATGAAAAAAAATCCAACCATTAATTATTCCTAAACATTTGTGCCATCCATCAACAAATGTCCATGGCCTAGACCTGAAAATGGTCCTAATACTGATGGGAAGACTGGTACTGGGTCAAACCTGAGAAGTAGAAAACAGAAGATCTGGGGGCTTTGTCTGTGTCCACACTGGGTTCTTGGACTTGGAATTCAGTTTTGAGAAGTGACTCCCTCAACCCCGTTTTTGAGACTCAGTATCTAGAGATAACTCAAGAGCCATAAAGAAACTCATCAAATATCCTGAAAGAAGAATGTCTACCTTCATTTGACACACTTACACTACCTCCCTCTTCAGGACAGATTTAAGAAAGCTGTCATAAATATATACAAAGGAGCAGGGTCCAGTTAAGTCTAAAAATTAATAAATGTGGAGCCTGGGCTAAAGTAAGAATTTAACAGACAGAATGAAACCAGGACTGAGGTTGACATATATGTGTATATATACACACAGAGATATACATATATATGTGTGTGTGTGCAAGTTATACTACTCAGTATATTCAGATAACATTTATTATCTTATATATTGTATCTTGTATCTCTTGTAATTGCGGAAGTCAAATGTGACTTAAATGTTACCATTTTTTTTTTTTTTTTTGAGACAGAGCCTCAAGCTATCACCTTCGGTAGAGTGCCGTGGCGTCACAGCTCACAGCAACCTCAAACTCTTGGGCTTAAGCGATTCTCTTGCCTCAGCTTCCCAAGTAGCTAGGACTACAGGCACCCGCCACAATTCCCAGTTATTTTTTTTGTTGCAGTTGTCATTGTTGTTTGGCAGGCCCAGGCTGGATTCGAACCCGCCAGCTCAGGTGTATGTGGCTGGCGCCTAGCTGCTTGACTACAGGTGCCGCTGAATGTTACTATTTTAATACAGTTTTCTCCTTTCCTAATATGTGTATACATTTTTGGCCCTTTCAACATATGTATGTATATTTTTTAAAATTTTTCGGACTTTCAAATAATGCAGAATTGGAAGAGCTGGGTGTTATTCAGCCCCAAGGTGGCAGCAGGCCTGCAAAGTGGCCATGATATAATTCAGTGTCCAGTTACATGATTCTCATCTGTCGGATGAAAAGAAAGCTAATGTGGAAAAGATGCGCCAAGCTGTTCATCCTGAGTCTAGAGAGAGATGTGTTCCCATGTTGTAAGGAGGGCGATAGGCAAGGAATGAGAAAAGTGTTCAACCAGTAGGACCTCCGGTCGTCTGGGCAACTGGCCACTGTGCCCTCCCGCGGGGTGCTGGTGAGATGGTGAATCCCACCTGTTTACTTGGTGTGCATATCCATATCCGAAGGGTTGGCATCTCGTAGGGCTGGCTGGGTCCTTAATACGGTGAAACCAGTCTTAATAAGGGGGGGCCTGAGGAGCGACCCAGGTAAACGGCGCTTTGTTGGCCCAGCTTAACCTGGAGGTGCCCTGGAAAGGGTTTTTCTAAGGGTACTGGAGGAGGTCAGAAGACTTGCATAGGATTACATGGGGAACACAGGGTGAGAACCACCCATTTCCAACTGCTGTGCACCTGTTAACGTGCTCCTCCAGTGGCGTTCATGACCCACAGGTTGGAGAAGTTGTCATCTAGCTAAAAGACAGCAAATACACTTTAACAGACTTGCATATTGTCAATAAGGGAATGGTGGATCACACAAAAAGAAACGATAGAAATGACTAATAGCTCGCATCGACAGTCTTAAATTTTTTTTTTTAAATAAAGCATCACCCATTTGGTAGAAAGAAAATTTGTCTTCTTAAAACTTTCCCTTCAGGTATATTTTTGGGGCCTATCATTTGTTAACAGAATAAATTATGTGAAGGCCATGTGTCTGCCTATCTAGGGGAGAACCTAGGGGGGTTCAAGCACCAGCGGAGGAAGTCCCTCGGCTTTGGGGGCTTGTTTAGGGCCGGGGCTGAGGCCCCTTTACCAAGCGCAGAAGCAGCCAGGGTCCATTTTGCTGTGCTGCTGTTAACAGCCAAAGACAACGTGGAACTGCTAAGGAATTTGCCTTCTGGGGGCTTCCAATTCCACCTCGCCAAGGCTGTGAGCACAGATCACTGTTGGGAGACCATCAGTTCCCAGCGCACAATGGCACTAATAAGTTCTAAATAACTTCAGTTTCGTGACGTCTCATGAAACACCTGCCGTCAGGGAAGGAGCCGTCCTTGTGCTGGGCATGCCTCCCAACTTGATGAACACTGCGCTGGTCACTGTACCTTTTAGGTGTTGACAGCCTGTGTGCTGATGTGCTAACCAAGTGGGCCAACAAAGAGGAAGGTACAGCTTTCGTCCACTTTTCTTAAAAATTGCAAAATGCTGACCAAAGTGCAATAGGGTCTCTGCTTTGAGCGGCTTGTAGCATTTTGAAAATTTTTTCTTTTTCACTGTTTTTATTCCCTAAAATAGGTGCTAAAGTGTTGAGCTTGTCAAATGTTTCTACTTTTATTTTTAAAACAATCTACTTTGCCCACAAGTGGTAATCAGTAGTCTCAGGGATAAAGAGTTTCATCTCTCCTCTTGTTTACTCTTTTCATTATTCATTATTTCATTAATTTATTCATTCCTTCACTGAGCATTTACTGTGTTCCAATCACCCTGAATAAAAGCTCCAATGAGATTTACAGTCCCCTCTTGGTGGCCACCAACTCATGGCTGAAACGACTTGCATTGCATCTTACTCAGGTCCCCAGGCTTGGTCCTTCCTACTCAGGTAGGAAGTGTTCGCTGAACACCTGTTACTCTTTTGTTAGTCACCGAGGATATGACCAGGGCCTTTCAGACGCAGATAAGACCCACCCGCAAGGGGTAGTTGGTGACAGACGGGAAAGCGTGTGATTAGGAACTTGAATGAGTGATTCAGAGAAATATTTCAGAACACCTGAGGAAGGGAGAGCACTTAAAAAGGATGGGTCAAGAAAAGCTTCATTTGCACCATCCTGAAAGGATTCCTAAATCCTTCGCAGCCTGCACCATTTCCTCTCTCCAGCCCCTGCCGTCCTGTGACATTGCCCAACTCATCTGCTGCATTTTCACAACCCAGGTCTGCATCTCCCCTGCTGCTCCCCCTCCTCGAAGGCCCATCCCCCTTTCTTTGCTGACAAATCCTTCTTATTCTTCATCTTTGAAGTTCACTCTGTCTAGGAAGCCATGCTGGATCCTCTAGCAAATTCATTGCTTCTCTTTTGACAGCTTAACCATTCTTACTACCATACTTTATTTTGTTTTGTGTTCTCTTCTTTAATGCATCTGTAGACTTAAATAAATATGGACATTCCACAAAGGTTTTGAGAAGCCTTGGGAACTAAACTATGGATAAATGTATGCCCCAAACTGCTGATCAAATAGAAACTGGGAATCACTTCTAAGGCACTTAAAAATACAGATGGACTCAAATGTCTATAGCAACACAATTCACAATTACAAAGATGTGGAAACAACCCAAGTATCTGTTAATACACAAGTAGATTAATAAAATGTGGTATTTGTGTGCTGTGGAGTACTGATCAGCCATAAAAATGGTGATCTGCTATCTTCTGTAATAACCTGGTTGGAACTGGAGACCATTCTTCTAAGTGAAGTATCATAAGAATGGAAAAACAAACACCACACGTTCAATACTAAATTGGAACTAGTTAATCAATTCTCACATGCCCATATGGAAGTAAAACTCAACAGAAATCAAGTAGGTGGAGGGAGGGAGGGGCTGGGTAAATTCACAGTAACTGGCACAATGCACGCTTTCTGGTGAAGGGAACACTTACAACTTTGACTTAAAATGTGCAAAAACAAATTATGTAACCAAAATGTGTATACCCCTCTAATATTCTGAAATTAAAAAAGTAATTAGACCAAAAAAAAAAATAATCAATGGAAAACTGAAGGAAGAATACAGCCATTTTGGCCACAAGGTTGGCCAAGATGCTACTGTTAAACTCTAGTAGGGCTTTGGGCTTCCTAGCAGCTGACATAAAGAGTGATTTGAAGAAGTTTTGCAGGGAAGACAGTGTCTGTTATAGTGTGGAATCTCAACAGTGGGACCCTCAAACCTAGCACAGGCTCTGGGGGGCAATAGAGCTGGCCACCTCCTGCCTCGCACAACTGGGCACTGCAGCTCAACAACCTGTCTGTCTGGTGTCCTCTGTGAATGCAGCATGAGTCACCAGAGAATGGCTCAACACAGGAAGAGGAGAGACACCCAGGGTGAGTGTTTGCTTGCCTGGTTTCATGTAAAGACAGGGTTTGGCGTTCTCAGAATAGCAGAGGACTGCATAGCTCTCCCATGATTCTCCCTAAACATGAAATTCTTGAGCTGGGCTTTGAAAACAGACGAGTAACAAGGAATAGAAAGCCCTGATGGCCAATACGCTATTTTTATCTTCTTAGCTTAGTTATCTTTAAGACTGCCTATCATAAAAGATTATAAGCTTCATAGAGTGGCAATTCTTTTTTTTTTCTCTCTTTTTTGAGACAGTCTCACCCTGGGCAGTGGCATCACAGCTCACAGCAACCTCAAACTCCTGGGCTTAAGCAATCCTCTTGCCTCAGCCTCCCAAGTAGCTGGGACTATAGATGCCCACCACAATGTCCAGCTGTTTTTTTCTATTTTTAATAGAGATGGGGCTTGCTCTTGATCAGGCTAGTCTTGAACTCCTGAGCTCAAGTGATCCACCTGCCTCTGCCTCCCAGAGTCCTGGGATTACAGGCATGAAATAAAGTGACAATTCTGTCATTTACATTCTTAGTCAGCAAAGCCACAATCACATGGCCTGTGTATAGGGGACGGTAAATGTGTTTTACTGAGTTAATAATAATCCAGATATAGTCAGTGGGAATCCCTGAATCCCAGGAGTTGTAGGATGATTGGTGACCTAAGTTCAACATCTTCCTTTGTCAAAAATGAGCCTTGACAGGAGAAATGCCTTTCCCAGGACACGTGCACAGCTAGGTGAGCTTGGGATAGCCAAAAATAGACAATTTTGGTTTATTTCAGTCTGTGTTTAACTGTGATGCTACTGGGACATCCTCACAGCAGCAGTGGGGATCCAGAGCTTAGGGCGAAGGGACTTTGTCAAGGTCACAGCACTTGAGTGCAGCACTGTGCCGTTTCTCGCCTCTGGGGTGTGGGAAGTTTCTTCATCTTGCCATTCCTCAGTTTCTTCATCACCAACATAAAGATGGTAGCAAGTCTGGTTCCTGTGTTGCCGTCTGAATTAAATACAACAATGTCTGTAAAGTGCTTATACTGTACTTGAGATAGAGTAATATTTCAAAAAAATTGCAGCTTGCTTTTTTTTTTTTTTTTTTTATATTTGAGTCTGGCACTTGGGAAGGATCCTTAGACTTAGGAGATAGATTCGCAGACATAGGCTATTTCTGTCTCCACAAAGAGCTATGCTGAAGTCCTGGCCCTAGTGCCTTAGAATGTGACCTTATTTGTTCATAGAGGCTTTGCCGATTTAATCAAAATAAGACGAGATCACTGGGTGAGCCTAATACAATGACTGGTGTCCTTAAGAAAAGGGATATGGGGCATAGGTAAACACAAAGGGACCGTGACATGGAAACCAAGCGATCCCACCAATGCATCTACGAGCCGAGGAACAGCGTGGCTTGGCAACACCTTGACCAGACGCAAGGCAGGATTCCACCCAGAGTCTCCGAGGAAGCTTGGCGCTGTTGGCACCTTGACCTCAGATTTCCAGCTGCCAGCACTATGGGACAATAAACTTCTGCTGTTTAAGGCTACCCAGTTTGCAGGACTTTGCAAGAGCAGCCTCAGGAAATGAATATAGCATGCAGGTTGCAGCTAAAACATGGACGTGAATAAGGAGGCCCAGAGAGGCAGAGTGTGGAGAGAATAGCAGACCAAGGACGCGGCTCTGGGGACGCCAGCATTTTAATGGGTGACAAAGAAAATCTGAGCAAGGAGAAACTTTCTAAAACACGAGGAACATAGACAATGTTGTCATGGAATGACTAACAGGAAACAACAAGGATAAAAAAAAAAAAGGTCTGCATTATCCCCAAACTAGATAATGCGCTAAGAATGGCTCCCTCCAGAGAGATAAATTAGTGTGTCAGAATGACAAAGATATGTTTAGAGCCCAACATAAACATAAATAATTTGGTCACGTGCTTTTAAAATAAAAAACACAGAATTGTAGATTCTCAGTTGAGTTCAGGACAGGCGCTCTTATAATTTTTGACTCATTCCTTGGGTGTTGTACAATTCATATGTACAGTTCATTTTTTGACTGTTGAGTAATAAATGAAGTAAAGCACAGCATGAGCTAGGCTGAAAATGGAAAATATTCAAAGTGAATAGATAACAAGTAGGCATAGAGGGCTCTTGGTTCTAGTAACCAGAGAAGTTAAAATGACCTACAAAGCATTCATTCCTCTTGCAAAATGTCTAGAATTGCTGCACAGAGTTTAATATCCTTGGAAATGCACAGCTGAACTGGGAAGGAAGTCAAGGAACTCCTTAGGGACTGAAATAAGGAGGGAACTGAGACCAGAGCAGCACATTCTTATGTTGGCACCTGGTTGTCGTCGGTGGCATGAATGGGGGTGGGGCTACTAGTGTCTATAACACAGAGACTTGGCTTTTGAAGGACAGTTGAGACCAAGAGATGAAGTATTGAGCTTGCCCAAAGCAGAGAGTTGGAACTGAGCCTCGTCCTTGCCTGTACACACACACACACACACACAACTGTGTGCTCTCATAACTCCCAGACTGGTAAGTTAACACTGAAAAGAGCTGATGGCTGCTGGTGGTCTGGGACAGCTGGCAGACGTAAAGTTAAAGTCTTCATGGAGCAACATGCTGTCCACCCAAGCTGCACAGAATTCCTGTGGGTACAGACCCACTGACGGTGACTCTGCACCCCCAAACTATGAAAAACAGGAAGAAGCAACCTACCTTGCCCAAGATTCAACAGAAACAAGAAACAACATGATTAAACCTTCAACAAAGAATATTGGCATGACTGAAATACTGGTTAGAGAATACACAGCAAATAGACTTTTTAAATATTAAGCACATAAAAGAAGGAATCAAGAGAAGTCAAAACATAGGTAATGTTGAAGGAAAATCAACGGAACTCTTAGAAACAAAAAGTGATTGATATTAAAGAGCAGTAGATGGGCTAAACTGTTGATTTAAAAAAGCAAATGAGTTTAAGAAGGTAGATGTGAGGTTGCTACTCAGAATAGAAAATGGTGACAAAGAGACGGAAAATACAAAAAGAAATGATAAGCGTTAGGAAGGACTAGATGATAAAGTCTTAGGTAGGGATGACTACAGGTTTATACTTGGGGGAAAGAAGAGCTTTATTTCTCATAAAAGGTAGCAGCCTGTGGGACCCATCTCAACAGGCGGAGACACAGAGCCCTGGCCAGAAGCCAGGCACACATGCTTTACAGGACAGACAGAAGGAACAAGATTTTATAGTCATCGGGCAGCCAAATATACATATTCAATGAACTATAGGAGGATTCATGAATATTCATGAAGGGAAATCATGAATTCGTAATCATGCCTTGTATCTCTCCCATCCCGTCAGGGCTGGGAACTCAGTTTTAAGGTGTTTCTGGGATCTCCTTGCCCGAAAGGAGCCCATTCAGTTAGCATAGGGCTCAGGATTTTATTTTTACTTTGTAGTAGATCTATTAGAAGTTCTAGAAAAACAGGAAATAAAAATAATAGGAGAGATGAAATATTTGAAGAGATACAAGCTAATCCCTTTCCAAAATGGATAAACATGGCCAATCTCCAAATACAGGCAGTGTAACAAGTCGATACAGGATAAATAAAAATTAGTTCACATTTATATTCTGGTGAAACTGCAGAACACCAAAGTACTTCAGAAGAAACTAGAGGGAAAAAGGCTATCTGAGAAGAATGAGAGTAATAAGGACAGAAAATGATGGTGGCGCCTATGGCTCAAAGGAGTAGGGTGCCGACCCCATATGCTGGAGGTGGTGGGTTCAAACCCATCCCTGGCCAAAAATTACAAAAGGACAGAAAATGAGTTCTCAACAGTGGAGCGAGCACAGAGGAAAGATAGGAAAAACCCCAGGGTCAGGAAGGAACTGCTACACAACTCTCCAGCTGGCCGCCTGGCTGGTACCCTGTTCCTTCTGCCACAGACCCATTTAGTAGCTTAGAAGTGATGGATCCTGTAGAACACCTTTAAATGAATAATACAAAATTCAAAGCAATACAATACAATATTCTTAATCTTTCTAATTTACTTCGTAAATTGAAGGTGAAATAAAGGGTGAGAGTTTGTTTCTAATTGACCTTCACTTCGGAAAATAACAAAGGATGTAATTAACAAGGAAAAAAACCCGGATACTAGAAGAAGTGAGATACAAAAAGGAAATGGGAACAATTAAATCACTAAGTATAAAGGTAGATCTAAAGAGAAATGGCTATAAAATGGCAACCACACCTCCCAGATCTGGGGTGGAACAATACGGGGTCGGGCAACATTATCTCCTAAGACTAGCGAGGGATTAGAATCGAAGCTTTCTAAATTCCTTGCAATATTTGGGAAAAGGGTAAATTTGGTGATTAAATTTAGATTTTCATTAAAGATTAACAAGAAAGAGAACTAGAATGTTAAACAGCCAAATCAGTAGACAAAGCAAGAAAGAAACAAAAAATGAAATGGAGGAAAATTGGCAAATCCACTTTAGTGAGAGATTTTAATTTGCCTTTCTTAGTAATTGAGAAGTCAATAATATTAAAATTAAATATAGGCTACCCATAGTTATTTATGGAGAATTCTGCGCCCCAAATTAGAGAATTGCACCTTTTTTAAGCACTCAAGAAACATTTACAAACATTGGCCAAGGACTGAACTAGGCCACCCAGATGCCATTCACTGACCAAAGAGCAGTAAAATTAGAAATCAGTAACAAGATAGCAAAGGAACTCCATGTATAAGTTAGAAACTTAAAACATTCAGAAACAGCCTTAAAATGGGCTCTTTATTTGAGACAAAATTTCAATTTGTGGTAGAATGAAACATCGCTAAAATTCAAGCCAGTTTTTTCTATTGGGTCTGCTTTATAAATGTCAGTTCTGTCTTCTTGGGAAGGAAAAATTTAACATCTTATTTTTGCAGGCTTCTGAGTGTCTTGGACAGCAGATTGGCCAACTTGCCCAGGGGCCTGGTTTTATAAACAAAGACCTCACTAGGCTTGTGATATGACTTAGAGGTACATTTAAAAAAAAAAATGTGTTTTCCGTAGCCAAGGGTGATTTTACTATCAGGAAGCTAATATTTTACATTGACACAATTCAAGAAAAATGACATTCAGGATTTACGTTATCACCAATGTGGCTCTTTTTTTTTATCTTGCTTTTATTCATTTCTATAGAGGGGCCTCTTACATAGGCTGTTTGCCTGTGTGAGGCATTTTGTTTTATGAAGGCGCAGAACATCTTTGGAAATGCACTTCCCTTTTGCCTAGTTTAAATATCTACTCATTATTTTCCTGGCAGCAGTGGAACTCTACTAGGTTAGAATCCTGTTTCATGGAAATATTAAATATATATATATATATTTCAACACCCACCTCTCACCCCACATATAACGCATTAAAAATTGCAGCTTGAAAGCTCCATGTGTGATGGTTTGCTTACATTTACTTTTTAAATTCCAGTTTACTGAAAATAGAATTCGTAAATCTTTTGATTATTAACCATGGACTCTAGAATGGAAAGAAGAGGCTTCAGAGAGAGATGGCTTCTTCCTTTTAGGCTGAGCCTTCGGGGTGGGGAGTTGGGTCACCATCTTGGTGTCCCTGAAATGTGAAGTGATGATACAGATGTTTTCCAAACAACCAGACTGGGAGGGTGAAAACAACTTATCTTCATTGGGTCATGATTCATCTGACACAAGTTCCTCCAAAAGCTTCTTAAAATAAAGTGATAAATCAGACTTTTTCGTTGAAAGGAAGAGACTGCCCCAGTGATGATAGATTTTGTTTACTTCGTTTTAGCAGAGTTTGCAATGCAAAACCCAGTGTGTTGATGCATTCTTTTTCTGCAATATGTTATTGTTGGCAAAGTGCTTTCACAAACATTATCGCATTTACTTTTCTGTTCCCTCCAACATTTCATTTAATTACCCACAGAAAAAAAATAAAAGGAATTCCAGAGAGGTTAACGTTTACATCTAGTAAATGTGGGTATTGATTGGGACTCCCAACAAAGTCTTCTATTTTCTTCACCAACTTTTCTGGGACTGATTTAATTTAAGACTTTTTTTTGATTCCTTGGACACTTTCAATGACTCTGAAATCCTTAGGTAGTGAAGTGCAGCCTCTTACTGAGATACTCAAGGCCCTTCCTGGCCTGAACCCACCTTTCATTTCCATCCTCACATGTGGCCGTACCTCCTCTGAAACCCTGTGCTGTGGCTATACCCAGTTTCTCTCTTTGGATTCAATATTTTGGGTATGTCATGCCTCTGTGGGTTGAGGCTGGGCAGAAGTGATTCCTCTAAACTAAAGAGTTACTCTCTGCTTCTGTCAAAACCCTTATTCATCCAGACTCAACCCAAGCCCTCCTGGGAAGCCCTTCCTTTTGTCCCTGGTTGGGATCCCTCACTACTGCTCTGCGCTTTGATTTCCCACTTTAATCACAGAGACTTTGTCCACTCTGTGGGTCGTGATTGTGGGCACAGCTCCCTCCCCTAGCGGATTTCTCGTGTTTGTATTTGTCTCGGCCACTTGAGAATCTGCATGGGACTTGTGGGTGCTGTAAATCCTCAGTAACTCTCACTTGAAGTTATCTTAGTTCTTATCCTGTGTGATTCATTCCTTGGGTCCTAGAATTCGACACATTATATTAGAGAAGAGAAAGATGAGACCCAGTCATCATGTTAGGTGTCAGGTTCCAAGCCACACCCCGACCTGATGGCAGAAGGTGCCCCTTCCCCAGTGGACGGCCACACCTGAACCCTGGCAGAGGTGATGCCTCAGTTGTGGCTCTTGCTGACACCCTCTCCTTTCTCCTTCACACGCATGGTTGGGGTCAGGAAGGAGGAGAGGACCTGTTGGATCTTGTGGGATCTTGTGAGATCCTTCTTGTGGTGGCCTGGTGGGACAGAAGCACAATAGCTTTGCTGAGACATCATGGGCCTTAAAGGAGACCAGCGAGACTCTGCCAGGCTCCCTAGAGAGTTAAAAGGTGTGTTTTGGGGCCAAATGTTGACAGTAGGACTCAGCGCACTGTGGGAACCCTAAAAACCGACGTCTGTGGCTGCAGCGTCCAAGCCTGGCCCTGAAGGAAGGGTGGAGCTCAATGTGGCAGTGTCCGTGTGGCGGAGACGAGGGCTTCAGTCTTGTCATTTGCCTGTGCAGAGATTCAGTATACGTGTTCGGACTGTGAGAACACCAGGGGTAGATCTCCAGAGGAGAGGATGGGTGTAGGCCCGGTTATGAGAAGGTGCTAGAACTCCAAGTCGTGGGAGGCATGTGGCACAGGCACAGCAATGGTCATTCAGGACATGGCTGGCGGCTGTGTGAAGGCCGATGGGGGAGGGATGCATGCCTGGGAATGGCGCCAGTGAAGACAGTGGGGCCCAGAACACTGAGGGCTGCGCTTCCCGGGCCCGGCCACCAGTCCTCTGCTGCAGCGCCGCCTAGAGGAGATGGGTCTGTACGGATGCCCCCCTTCTTCTACTGAGTGGCCATTTTTTGTTTTAACATTATTTGCTTATGAACTTACAGGGCAAAGGTGTGGAAATCAATGGCCAAAAATAATGTAAGAATGTCTTGAAGTCCTGTTATTCTATTATTTTCAAATGAAGAAATTTCCATTAGCAAAATGTAAAAGATAGACTAAATTTTTATTCCCTTGAAAGAAGTGTTATAAAAATACTCAGATATATACATATTATGTGCATATTTCATATACATAGGAAATATATATAATATATGTAAATATTTAGTCTTTGAAAAATAAAATAGAGAACACATTTTTCATAAATAATTTTTAACCCAAGTATTACATACTTATTACAGGGGAAAAAATAAAACTCAGCTTAGTGGAAAAAAATTTCTGAAATTCTCCATCTCCTTCCCTCAGAAATAACAGCTGACATTTTGCTATTTGTCACTTTAAACTCCTTTCTATCTAAATATTTACGTATCTTGGTAAAACACAATTTTTTTTATTAAGTTGCAATAATATTTTGAAATTTTTTAATTCTACTTTGAACATTTTTTCGTATCAGTAAATATATTTCAGCGATATAATTTTTAGTTTCTAAATATCATGAGAACATTTCCTAAATATCTCACAACTTAACTCATCCTCTTTTCACTGGACATTCAGGGTGTTTCCAGTGTTTTGCTATTATAAACAGCACTACAAAGAACATCCTTGAAAATAAATCATTGCGTACATCCTCTATTATTTCCTTAGGATAAATTTCTAGAAGTGGAATTTTTAAGCCAGGGACTCTGACATTTGAAATGTATTGTTGGATTGCTCATGAGAAAGGCAATGAGTTACACTCACATCAGCATACTCCAGCATAGCCTTTTACCAACTCCAAGTGGAGATTCCAGAGGTAAGAACAATGCAGGTTGAGGAATTAATCTCCGGGGTCTTACACATGATTTCCCTAAAGGATAATTGAAGGAGCTATGGCTTACCGAGGAGGGATAGAGAAATTGGGCTTCTCTTTTGAGCTGTCTTCTAAGATACCATGTCACATCTTAATATGTGACTTTCAAACAAGACGTTTATGTATCATTTTTAAAATATCTGGTTCCACTACTAAGAGAAGAAAATTCATTACCAGAATGAGCTGATTTCTAGGAATTAGCAGTACTTGTTCTACAAGATGATCCTTCCATGCAATTAAAAACAAAACCACATGAAAAGAAGGGTCTGGCTGGTACCTACTGGCGGAGCTCACGGGGAGTGACTCACGTAGGGCTGTGGAGAGGCGGGTCCTTTGCTTGTGAGGGCTGCGAACTGTCCTCCCACAGAACCAAGGATAAGAGAGCTCGAGCTGCATCCGGAAAACCTGTCCTAAGACCTCAGTGGGACCCTTTTCTTGTAAAAGGGGG
>CAUYRH010167657.1:0-25481 GCA_963574655.1 Perodicticus potto | reverse complement strand
AATTACTAAAAGTAGAATATAAATGCCTTCATATAGTGATTTAAAGGCCATGAAGGCTATGTTAAATAGTTTAATGAAAATATTTTAAATTGTATATAAAGTCAGCATATTGTGCCCCATGATTGCACCAATGTACACAATTATGATTTAATAAAAATTAATAAAAAACTAGTTCAGTACAAATGAGGGCACAGACTTTGCATTACACAGACCTGGAGTGAAATCCAGGTCACTACCTTTGTGACCCCGGGTTACTGACTTAACATCTTCAAGCCTTTCTTCTACCTGCAAATCACAGTCCCTGCTTCACATGATTGAAACATGAGTGAAAAGAGACAAGGCATCTGAAGAACTGAGCCTCGCACTGGCACACGGAAAGTAGCCCAGACACACATACGGTACCTACAGTTATTATTACCATACTAGCATTATGATTAATTTTTGAGACAGAGTCTCATTTTGTTGCCCTCAGTAGTATGCCCTGGCATCATAGCTCACAGCAACTTCAGACTCTTGGGCTCAAGCGATTCTCACGACTCAGCCTCCTGAGTAGCTGGGATTACAGGAGCCTGCCACAATGCCAGGCTATTTTTAGAGGTAGGGTCTCACTCTTGCTCAGGCTAGTCTCGAACCTGTGAGCTCAGGCAATCCACCTTCCTTGGCCTCCCAGAGTGTTGGGATTATAGGCGTGAGCCACCGCGCCTGCCCTTAGCATTATTATTGAGGCAGAATATTTCTGACATTTCCAGCAAAGCTCCAAAAGACAAAATAGATATCAAATATTTCCATATTATAAAAAGATATGGCTCAGAGCTTATAGCTCAAGCGGCTAAGGCACCAGCCACATACACCAGGGATGGCAGGTTCGAATCCAGCCCAGGCCTGCCAAACAACAATGACAACTACAGTAAAAAAACTAGCCGGGTGTTATGGCAGGTACCTGTAATCCCAGCTACTTGGGAGGCTGAGGCAAGAGAATTGCTTAAGCCCAGGAGTTGAAGGTTGCTGTGAGCTGTGATGCCATAGCATTCTACCCAGGGTGACAACTTGAGGCTCTGTCTCAAACAAAATAAAAATAAAAATACATAAATGAATAAAAAGAGATGCTATCCTTTATGCTGAACTTGTAGACAAGGTAACTAAGCATGATTTATAGTTCATTAGCCGAGTATTTACCTCCAAGAGCTTAAGGGTAAAGAGGTCCAGAAAATCCCTTTAGATAAAATTGGTGGAGTGCTATGGAATTTCCTACCACTCTCCCTGGGTCAGGGAGGAGGTGCTATTCCATCACCTTAAACAGAGAGGAATAGGGTTTTAAGAGAGGCTCTAAAGAGAGTACAACCTGTTTGCTCTGGAAATGATAATTCATAGGGTAGAAAGACTCGTGTCTGACCAGTCATCAAGATGCAAGAAAGAACAGCATGGGATGACCAAGTGGGGGCTGTGTCCTTCCCCCCTCCTTCCCTCCCTGAGACAGACCTGAACAGGGTAAGAGCTTTCCTCCTTTAATCAAGTTCAAAGAGGACATTTGAAGTAATAAAATCAAACCCCTCCCATAACCAGAAGAGGTGAGAGAATTTTAATGTAGCCTATAGAGCATATATTTTAGGAGACATATATATTATATGACACATGTAGGAATATATTCTATCCAAGAAAGGGAAAAAAAAGATCCTACAGAATGAGCTCAAAGGGGGAAGTAGAAGCAATTGAAGTTATTTTCCCTCCAGCACATCGTGTTCAGCCCTACCAATGGAAGCAAGGATTACCTTGCACAGGTTAATAAGATGTAGGTGTTAGTACAAACACTCAGTAAATTGTATGCTGCTCAGATGTCATCCCTCTTACTGTCATATTCAATTGACTAACAGCACCTAAGAGATGCTTCTTCCCCAAAAGAATGAAACAAGGAACAGGCGATAAAAGTCACTGAAGAACAGAGACAAGAGGAAAAACTGGGTGAGTCAAGCATCCCGAGATGACTGACGCAGAGAGAGTAAGTCCTGCTCAAAGGTCTTTTGATAAGCACGTAAGAGTACTTAAGGGGGCAAAGCAGGATTTCCTGTCCCTCAGGAGTCTGGTAGAAACATAACAGCAAGAGATAAGAGATACACACAGTCTTCTGGAGGAGGGGACAGAAAGGGAAAAGCAATACAAAACTGAAAAGGGCCAAAGGCCTAGTAAAGAACCCTCGTAAAGGCTACTGTGAGGTCGGATAAAGCAAATCATGGCTCTTTGAAAACTCAGATCTCAGTCAATCCGTTATAATGAAATAACTGAAGATTCCTGAAGCATTCCTACAATAGTTTGGGATGGTCATTCCATTTAAGATCATTCTTTCTTTGGGGGAAAAGAATTACCACTCCTTCCAACTATGGAAGCACTACATATAATAAAAAATATGAACAGTGTGACTGCATCTTGAATTATATGTAAGTAGGCATAAATTCATTCTTGGAAAAACATTAAATGCCAAACCAGAGCTACCTCCATTTAAACTATGTCCAAACAAATGAGCCTCTTCAGTAGCAATAATGATATCCCTGTGCCATCCACCTGTACAAATACAGGTTATGATCCTCCTCCAGGGCCTGTCAGCCCCATAGCTTCTGGCATGAATTCTAGACAACCCAGCCCTGTTTCAGCACTAACTAACCACAACCCAAATTAATCACAGAACCCACAGTACATGTTGTATGCTTCACATTCACTTTTTGCAGAGAGGCTTCCAGAGTGTTACTTCAAGTTTTCTGTTGCTGTCGTAACACAGCTGATTAAGACTATTCTTGTCAGAGTGATTACGAATAAAAGTTAAGTCTCAAATTCTGACCTACTAAAACTTTTTGGGTAATTGATTACAATGTAAGCCAAAGCAATCAAATTTATTTTTGGTTACACAATCATAGAACTGATTACTTTCTGAATAAGAATCCAGAGAACTAGACTACTTCCCAGAATAAAAAGTAGCAAGTAGTAATTTCTATGTGTGAGAGAGTCTGAGACTGAGACTGTAAGAGAGTGCGTGTCAGTGTGTGAGGAAACACGGGCACGGGGGCTCTGCCACATTTTTTCCAGCTGAGCCATGACATAAAAAAAAAAAAAAATCACATCTTTTTACGTCTATGAAGAATGTCTAGATAACCTAGCACGACGTAAAAAAAAGAATGAACTGTGACGTAGGACCTCAAGCTGAACGAGAAGTCATTTATAGTAGAGTAATTTTAGCAATTCAAAAAATATCTTAGATGGAAGGCAAGAAGAAATAACACACGGGGAAAAAGAAAAGCAGTCTGTAAGTTAAAGAGAATGGATTTCTCAGTGATAGTAGCTCTTTTACCCTATAATCAACAATCCTTCAAAATCAAATGCAGTTAGTCTAAAACACTATGGATAAAGAGGCATCTTTCATTTAACTATAATTCATTTTTACAATTATTGTCTATTTTAAAAGACTCTACTTCAAACATGACTCCCCTCCCCCCCATAAGGCCATAGGTTACACAGAAAGCCAAGTACAACCGCTGCGGTGGGAAGAGTGTGCCTCTCTTTTAAGCTAGTGAAGTCACCTAGGAGGCAAAAGCTTCCTTTCTCCCTATTCTGAAATCTAAAAAGTAAGCTCCTGGAAATATTTTTATAACTAAAGGCAAAGGAATGATGAGACTACTAGGGGGAGAATATACAAAATGACCATAAAGTAATAAAAGTGACTTTTAAATAAATATGCTAGGGCTCGGCGCCTGTGGCTCAAGCGGCTAAGGCGCCAGCCACATACACCTAAGCTGGCAGGTTCGAATCCAGCCCCAGCCAGCCAAACAACAATGACAGCTGCAACCAAAAAATAGCTGGGTGTTGTGGCAGGTGCCTGTAGTCCCAGCTACGTGGGAGGCTGAGGTGAGAGAATGGCTTAAGCCCAGGAGTTGGAGGTTGCTGTGAACTGTGACGCTATGGCACTCTACCAAGGTAACAGCTTGAGACTCTGTCACAAAAAAAAAAAAAAAAATGTGCTAGAACTAATAAATACAAATGGATTTTGACCTCTTCAAAGTCGTTATCTTGGAAATAACATCCTACTGTTATGGGCACTTTGAAATTTGTTTCGGTGCCTGGAATTTTCCACATCTTTAAAGTTAACAAGTATTTATCTTTTCAGGCTGAATGTAGCATAATCCCAAATCCTCGGAGTAGCTGTGCTTTTCACTGGAAAACCCCTCCTGACATCCCAAATCTAGGTTATGTGTCCTCTCCTAAATGATCCCTGCATTTCCCCCAGTAGGGCACTTTTCTCTCTATTTGGAATTGCTTACTTTATCATCTGTCTCTCTGATAAAACTGTAAACTTTGTCAGAGCAAGGAATTTACCTATCTCCTTTATTATTAAACCCACAGTCTTACCATAAAGCCTACAAAATTATAGGCATCCAAGAAATACTGACTGATGCAATTTACTGTAGGTCTGAAATACTGGGTGTATTTTTTCTATCTACCCTTCCTACTCCATTCAGAAAAGAGTATCACACCTCTGTGTGATTATACACCGAGATAGAGGGCCTATTACCATAAAAAGGGTTGGATTAGATGATTTATTTACATATAGAAAAAATGAGGCATAGTTAGATTTATTCGCATAGAGAAAAAATGAGACAGAGTTGGATTTATTTATAGATATAAAAAAGCAAAAATCATGACACCTTCAGACTAAAAACTTACTTTTTCATTCCCAAATTTGCAAACACAATGGTATCTTACCCAGTTGCAGTATCTTTATAGTGTCTCTGTAGGCCTTCTTCGCCAGCTTGAAATGACGATAAAGTGGGTAGCACAAAACTCTTCTTCCAAAAGATACCACGATCTCATGAACGTTAGTCCACGTCTGTGAAGTGTCATTTTAATAAAACATGTTATACCACCGAAAGCACACAATGAAATAAAAAACTTGTCTCAATTAAAAAATTAAAAACTATAAATTTGAATCATCATAAAATCAAGTAGGATAAATATAAAATCGTGAAATGATTTTTTTATACCTTAGAAAAATCTTTAATTGCAGTCTTTTTAATTTTTTATACAATATTGACATATCACAAATGCTCCTTTAAAAATCACATATATAGTAGGGAAGTTTTAAAAAGTCTTAAGAATTACAAATAAGAATCTAAAACACATGGCATTAACAAAATACAGGTGCACATAAAGCACATGTTAGATCATCCATGCTTCATATTTTAGTCTCTTAGGGTCATTCAAGATGACAGCGATCAAGGAAGTAGAAGTCTCTAACAAAGTAGGTTCAGTCTCCCCCCTCCTTTAAAAACATTTTTCCCCCTTTGGGCATGAGTAGCATAAGGTTATTTACCTGACTAATTTGCTTTTGTTCATCAAAAAGAAAACACTGCAGTAACTGACTTCTAGAAAAAAAAGCTGTTTTATCTTCCATGGTATCAAATTGATACATTAGCAATTCAAAACACTAGCAATGAAAATTTTCTACAAAATTGTTTTTTAACAAGTTGTTGGTGGCTCGGCGCCTGTGGCTCAACGGGCTAAGGTGCCAGCCATGTACACCTGAGCTGGCGGGTTAAAATCCAGCTCGGGCCTGCCAAACAACGATGGCTGCAACCAAAAAATGGCCGGGCGTTGTGGCCAAACTCTAGTTTTTGGTAAGCAAAGCATAAAATGTAAATCATATGTAAACTTAAAATATAAAATTAAAACCAAGGGAGGAAGATAATGTCCATGTATACTAATCCTTAACACTATAAGAGATCTGAGTAAGAATACTAACTATTTGACAAAGAAATGTTTGCATTTAGAAGGACTTTTTAACCTTTAAAAAGTTCTAGCAAAAGGGCAGGACCTGTGGCTCAAGGAGTAGGGCACTGACCCCATATACCTGGGGTGGTAAGTTCAAGCCCAGCCCCGGCCAAAAACTTCAAAAAAAAAAGTTCTAGCAAAGAAAACTAAATACTTCTGAAAGCTTAACATAGTTATTAACATGTCTGGCAATTCTAAATTATCTCAAAAACACAAATTTCAAAATAAAGTCATAAGTAGGAGAATTTTCATGTAGATACTATGAAATTATCTAGTCACCAACTACTTTCAATTTATTAATAAATGCAATTATTATAAAAACCAATTCCTCTATTATACACTGATCGTGGCAATATGAGGAACGCAAATGAAGCCTGGAGAGTGGCCCTTCTCCATCTTTAACATGCATACGAATCACCTGAAGATCCTGCTAGATTTTGATTCTGACTCAGTGGGTCAGACTCAAGTCCTATCTCCCTAACAAGCTCCCAGTGAAGGCTGCTGGTCAAGCTATTAGCCTGTGGACTGTTCTCCTAAGTAATCTCTGATAAATGCTTCAGTTCCGTTTACACAGGACCTATTGTTTGAACAAAGTGATGCCATGAAACCACCTGGATTTTACAACTTATAAAACACTAATCATCTTAACTGATGATACAATTATCAAATGCTTAAATTGATAAGTTTTAAAAAGCTTTGACCTTTAATCACCATTTTGATGTACAACTGTTTTTTCAAAACTAATTGAACATAATACCCTCTGATATTTTTTGTGATATCTACACAACTAGTTATTCTCTAGAAAATGAGAGCTCCAGTAGCGCAATCGGTTAGCACAATATGGTACTGATATTTTCTAGAAAATGGATATAAACACAATTATTACTATACTAAGAGAGTTATCAAATTTAACCACACTAATTTTAGGACCTAGGATAAGTTATTTGAGCTATATGTTGTTTCCTCAACTGTAAAACTATCAATACTTACCTCTCCTACTTACTGAAAGGAACAGGTAAAGTAATACAGATTAAACATGTAGCACAGACCCTGCCAGTCAATTGTCACCTAGGTTTGCTTCCCATCTTTGAGTTCTGAGCTCCCATACCTAACAACTCTCAAAAACACCTCCAACTCTATCCTTCATTCTCCCCTAGCAAACCATGTCCCCATTCTTTCTCTCAAGTGTGTTTCCCTCCTCCAACTTCCAAAATAACTGGCTCTGGCTAGGTGCGGTGGCTCACTCCTGTAATCCTAGCACTCTGGGAAGCCGAGGCCGGTGGATTGCTTGAGCTCATGAGTTTGAGACCAGCCTGAGCCAAAGCAAAACCCTGGGCTCGGCACCCATAGCACAGTGGTTACGGTGCCAGCCCCATGCACCAAGGGTGGCAGGTTGGAACTCGGCCCGGGCCAGCTAAACAACAATGACAACTGCGGGCAGTGCCTGTGGCTCAGAGGGTAGAGCACTGGCCCCATATATGGAGAGTGGCGGGTTTGAACCGGGACTCGGCCAAACTGCAACAAAGAAATAGCTAGGTGTTGTGGCAGGCACCTGTAGTCCCAGTTACTCGGGAGGCAAGTAACTCCCGAGTTAGCAAGAGAATCGCCCAAGCCCTGGAGCTGAAAGTTGCTGTGAGCTGTGACGCCACAGCACTCTACCAAGGGTGATAAAGTGAGACTCTATCTGTACAAAAAAAAAGACAACTGCAACGACAACAACAACAACAACAAAAAATAGCTGGGTGCTGTGGCAGACACCTGTAGTCGTAGCTACTCGGGAGGCTAAAGCAAGAGAATTACTTCAGCCCAAGAGTTTGAAGTTGCTGTGAGCTGAAGGTGACATAGTGAGACTCTCTAAAAAAAACAATGAGATCCAGTCTCTACTAAAAGTAGAAAAACTGAGGCAAGAGGATCGCTTGGGCCCAAGACTTGGAGGTTGCTATAAGCTATGACACCATGGCACTCTACCCAGGGTGACAGCTTGAGACTCTATCTCAAAAAAAAAAAAAAAACTGGCTTCATTGTCATAAATTTATTAAAACATGTACAATAGAAGTTTTCACTTTTAAAAATTTAAGGAACTTCTTGAATTGCCCAAAACGAAGCAAAGACAACAGAAAAATAACTCTGAACAAATGCTAAACAATTGCAACTGGAAATCATACCTCAAACCAGCACAGTGTTGAACTCAGTTTTCTGATATTCCATGCAGATTCAACCTTTGTTTGTTTTGGAGAAAAGAATACCATCACAGAGATAAAGTCATTTAAGAACAGACCGAATCCATACATACATTTATTTATTCAGCCAGGATTGAGTACTATTGAACTAGTTGAAAAGTGTTCATAACTATAGAGAAATGATTGTTTACTAATGTAGAGACTCTCCAAGGGAAGTTTCTGTTTACTTTCCTTGGGATTTTATAAAATACAACTTTTCTACTGATAAGAGTCAGTAGAACCAGAGTACAAGAACAAATAAGCAAGGGCTTTGAAACAAAAAAGTAAATCAAAGTGATGTTTGCTCAATTTCTGTCCTTCTCAATTAAGTTACTTGTCTCCCAAACATTTTATTGGCCATTGAGAAGGGTACCTATGGGTTGGAACTTTTTGACTGTTGATAAAAAGGGAAAGATTAAGCCAGCAGGAGACCGTGGCCTTTTGGAATTCTTCTATTCCATAAGCTCCCAGCCAGTAAATAAAGCCCTTTCTCTTATAATAAAAAAAAAGAAAAAAGGCTCGGCGCCTGTGGCTCAATGGGCTAAGGCGCCAGCCACATACACCTGAGCTGGTGGGTTCGAATCCAGCCCGGGCCCACCAAACATCAATGATGGCTGCAACCAAAAAACGGCCAGGCGTTGTGGCGGGCGCCTGTAGTCCCAGCTACTTGGGAGGTGGAGGCAAGAGACTCACTTGAGCCCAGGAATTGGAGGTTGCTGTGAGCTGTGATGCCACAGCCCTCTATCCAGGGTGACAGCTTGAGGCTCTGTCTCAAAAAAAAAAAAAAAAAAAAAGATATATATAAATAACCTAGCAAAGAAATCAAAGATAACGGTAAGTGATGTCTGTGCCACTTAAAAAGCTGCTAGAGATTTTGACCTTTTAGAAAAGGCCTTGAAGTTGCAAGACTTCATGATTTCAAATATAAGAAAACAAGAATAAAAAATGATAAATTTTATCAAGTACATATAACTAAATACGGTCACTCATCTTTTCAAGATTCAATAATATGAAGCATTTTTTTTGTCAAAGAAAACATTTTTTCCAAGTACAGTTTCTTTAAAAAATAAGTGGAAACAGAAAATATTTCAGCTATAGTGTACTCTTGACACAGTCTACAATATTCATCTTACAGAGGCAGATTCAAACCGCCAGAATCACCTTAGCAATTTTCAGAATCATGAGAACAAAAAAATTGGCACATACCAAATTCTAACTCTAATATTATGTTAAGAAAGCAGATTAAATAGAATATCCATTATGGCCCAATGTAAATACACATATACATACACACATGTGCAAAATAAAAGGAGATCAGGAAGAGATACATCACCTCGTAACAGTGGTTATTTTTGATGGCTGAAATTACAGGACATTTACAATTATTTTCTTCATGAGTGTATTTTCCTTTATAATATGATTTATTTATGTAATTCAAAAAAGGAAAGCAAATGCTTCAGGTCAAAAACAACCCTTTCAGTGAGGACAACTATAAACAACTGCAGGATTTGGTTTTCCAATCCTTTTAATATACAATCAGGGATATAGGTAAGAAAGAAGATTAGCTCACTTACAAAATCAAATATGGTTTAAGAAAAGATACGAGAACTCCATATTATTTTTTAAAAGGTCATTTAAGAAATAATTTACTTTACAAAAGGGTGTACTTTTATGATTCCTTTAAATACCAAAAAAAGATACAATTCAGGTTTTTGAAAATCTGATTTACATACAGTTTTTCAGGACTATACCTACTATATAAATTGAGGGACGGTTATAGGTAAATACTAAGATTCCCTTTTGTTGTAAAATGCTGTATCCTTGGCATCTGCTGACTGCTGATTAAGAGAAAGAATATATGTGTATGGTTCCCCTTTTGCCAATGTCAAATGTCAAGTTACAGAACCTTCTCTCTTTAGCAAAACGAGATGAGAGCTCAAGATAGCCTTCCACTCTCTTCTCAGCTTTGCTTCCTTAAACTTCCTTGCAGAGATCAATGCCAAAAGAGAAGAGAAAAAGACCAAATAATCATTAGCATGTATGTTGGTACCCACCCGCACCCTCCCACACACACATAACCTCTGCCAGGGCCAACCCTTCAATACCTACTCCCAACTCTAGAGAACGGAGTTGATGCTTTAATGCAGTTTACTTATCACAATAATCTACGCTGACACGCAGAGACATACATGCACTTACGTTCCTCTCTCCTTCAGTGACACAAGTTTCATAGCAATACGCCAGAAGGACATCAATCAAACCGTAGTATGCCTGACGACAGGCTCTCTTGTCCAGCAGGTACGATTTATTGACAAATTTCCGTAACTGATATTTCTCTTCTTCAGAAAAAGATACTAGAAGAAAATGTGTTTAAAATTATTCAGTTTTGTAAAACTCCCAATGAGGAAGATTTATCAAAATCTGAATTTTGATTACAGAAACTAAAAGTTATTTCTGCATAACTCTGGATATATAAGTAACTTCTTAAGTAGACTTCACAGTTTTACTAAAGACTGTGCATTTGCTCAAACCTTGGTAGGGCTAAATAAAGAAGAATTTTTTAAACAATATCTATTACTTATTTCCAGGCCCCCCCCATATCACCTTTTTATACTGTTCTATATTTAAGGCATCTAAATGCCAAAGTTACTGACTTTAAAATTAAGATAATACATTTCAACAACAAAAAACAGATAATAGCTAAATTAAAGCACTCTAAAAATATTCATTATCCATTTTGAAAGTTCTATACCAAGAGAAAAAACTGTTTTCAAACATTAATCAATCTTAAAGGCATAGCATTTATTTTTTAATATTCTCTATCCATACAAATAAAATTTTACACATGACCATCTCATGTGTAAAAGAATTAGACTTAGGGGAAAAGAAGGCTTCTTTACAACACAGATCCTTTTTCTCATTCTTCTTTTGCTTGGTACCTTCTCTCCAGCTGAATCTTCATCAACAATTTCCCCTACAAAACAATCTACCATAGTTTTCTCTGCACCCATGTAATCATACACAGACACACAAACATATATACTAAGGAGTTTATAATTCCCACCTCCTGCAAAGAATTATGTCATTTTCCTCATCTAGTCCCTTTCACTCAACAATACCTCTAGCAATTCCCTCCAACTCAAATGCTATATAGCTAATTTTTGTAAAGGAGTATAATATTCCAAGGCGTACCATGCTCTATCCAACCACTCCCCCTACTGATGGGCATTCATTTTGCTTCTAGTTTTCAACCACTGCAAATAATGCTACAATAAATATCCTTGTCATATGTCCTTGGATACTGGAGACTTTATTTCCATAAAGTAAATTCTAAAGAACAGATTTACTGGGTCAAAAAAGTACATGTATTATAGAAAGATACTTTACTTAAAGGCTATAATAACTCTCCTTTCTAACAGTCATGGATAGAAGTTCCTCTTCCTACATGTACCCCCCACCTCCTAGCAAAAAACCAAAACTATTTTCTAGTTGTTTCCAGTTTAATGAATATAAAATGACTATGGTAGGCAGAACTCTAAGATGATACCCAATGAGTTATATCACTGTGTAGTGATGGAGCTTGTGACTTGCTTCTGTCTAGTAGAACATGGCAAAGGCAAAGGGACAGTCACTTTCATGATCACACTCCATTATTAGCATGCTGGAGCCAGGGACTCTACTTTTGAAGAAATAAGATGCCACAAGGTGAGATGAGAGGGCCCATGAGAAGGCCATGTGGCAGGGACCTGTGGTGTCCTCTAGGATCTGAGAGTAGCCAGTTCACAGCAACGAACTGGGGACCTCACAAGGAATGGAATTCTGCCAATAATCAGGTAAGCTTAGAAGAGCACACTGAGCTCCAGAAAGGAACACAGTCACCAAGGCACTGGACCCACCTAAACCAGGCCCAACTCCGCTCAGAAACTGTGAGATCATGAATACATGTTGTATGAAGAACAAACAAAACCAGTGACATATCACTGCTACTGCACGTAGTATTTCTCTAATTGCTAAACTTGGAGCATTATTTCATAGGTTTGTAGACAATCTGGATTTGCTCTCCTGTCAATTACTCATATGAATGTGTTTTGCCCAATTTTTTCTATTGGATGGCTCATCTTGTCAAATTAAGAACTTCTTTGTGGGCTTGGCGCCTGTGGCTCAAGTGGCTAAGGCGCCAGCCACGTACACCTGAGCTGGCGGGTTCAAATCCAGCCTGGGCCCGCCAAACAACAATGACGGCTGCAACCAAAAAATGGCCGGGCGTTGTGGCGGGTTCCCATAGTCCCAGCTGCTTGGGAGGCGGAGGCAGGAGACTTGCTTGAGCCCAGGAATTGGAGATTGCTGTGAGCTGTGATGCCACAGCATTCTATCCAGGGTGAGAGCTTGAGGCTCTGTCTCAAAAAAAAAAAAAGAACTTCTTGGTGTATCATCTCTCCAAATCTACCATATATTGACTCTGCTTGGTGCCCTTTGTCATTGAAGCACTTATTTTTTACATAGCCAAACAGGTCCATCTTTTTTCTAAGAGATTCTAGACTGATTGCCTTAATTTTCTCAAACCCTGAGTTGTACATGACGTCTCTTTAAGATTAAATTTACTATTCATTACATGGAAGTGAATCCTTAGAAAGGTCTTCACCCTTGTCACCTTCACGGAGTAGGCTGAGGAAGGGGAGGGTTGGGCCTGCTGTCTCAAGTGGGGTAAGAGGCAGAAGCAAACCCATGTATGTAAGTGGAACACACGCCACGGTTCAAACCTGTGCTGGCAAATGCATTTAATAGTTTAATTAATAAGATAGATAAACGGGGTGCTGGCTGTCTCATGAAAGGACTCATCTGTAGATCCCTTAAACTAAATAAAAGCTCTCAGTCCACTTTAAGCAATTCAATTTAAGGAAACTGCAGGACTGAACATACTGCAGTAAGAAAGCGTCCCTGGCAGAGTATTTTAAGACCCCTCGTATTTAGCAGGAAGGTTTGAGACAGTATTCCCTTAGGTACAGTTTTGGAGATGTTCATTAATTTAACTAATAATAAAGTGCCAGGTGTTCATGATGCTATCTCACTAGAGAAAAGTCTTTATGTCCTGAGTGACTAATAAAAACCTCTATTTCCACATAATTCTGAACCCAAAGTAAGCGTGGCCAACACCATTCAGCAACACATCAACTCTTCTGCATGGACACACCTTCATTCTTGAGAAGTAGTTTCTGAATATGTTTAGCAATTTCTGAAGGCTGGCCCCAACAACGTGGGTTCTGAAGTCGCACCACCCACATCTAAGTGCTTCATATGTTCTAAGTCACTTTCAATAACTGTACACATCATGAATGTACTCTTCTGAAGATTCTTGGATGCTGGGTCCTGTAAGTCTTTTCCTAAAAACACAGCTACCTTTTCCTGAGCACTTTTAAGTTCTGTTTTGGCCTACTTAGTTCATTAATAATACACAAATGCATTTAAACTCTGAAATTCAAGCAAAGAAACCAGAAATGATGAATAACAATAACAACAAAACAGGAAATCATTAGAGAAACCAAAAGTCTGGGCTCCCTAAAGCCTTTTTTTATTAGAGATACAAATCAAATCCCAAAGGGGAACTTGGGGAGGTTTGCTCATAGTCGGGTCTAACCGAGCAGCAGTCCTGGAAACAACCACAGATGCAGTGCCAACAATACTTGGATGATTGCCACCATGAGTAACATTTGTCAAGCATTTGTATGACTTAGTTACACTACAGAGTAGCTTTGCTATATAGTTCACAACATTTCAGCTAATTATACTTCTAAAAATAATCTCCAGTCAAACAAAAGCCAGCTAAAAGTATAGTATATTTGGCCCTCGCCATCAAAGCAAATGGCCCAGGACCACCTCCCAACATCAAATATGTTTGAGAACCGCAAATGGACTCCAATCAAAATAGAAAGATGTCAGTGAGGTAGTCACTTTTTCTCCGAAACACTTTTAAATTCTGTTACTTTTGTTTGTTTGGTTTTGGTTTTTTGTAGAGACGAGTCTCACTTTATCGCCCTCGGTAGAGTGCCATGGCTTAAGCCCAGCTCACAGCTCACAGCTCCTGGGCTTAGGCGATTCTCTTGCCTCAGCCTCCCCAGTAGCTGGGACTACATGCACCCACCACAACGCCCGGCTATTTTTCTGTTTTGCAGTTTGGCCGAAGCCGGGTTTGAACCCACAACCTTCAGTATATGGGGCTGGCGCCCTACTCGGTGCGCCACAGGCGCCGCCCTAAATTTTGTTACTTTTAAATCCTCTTTTCCTTTCTAAATCCCCCTCCCAAACATCCTAGTCCTGTCTAAGGCAACAATGAAATCATCCGCAATCTGGCTCCTCTCAGAGTAATGCACATCTGTCTATTCCGTCGTACACTTATTGGAAACAGATCAAGGGAACCAGAAGAAAATGTGCTGCATTCAAGCCTTCAGCCTAAATGGGTAGCCCCACAGTGCTACAACTTTCAAAGCTAACACTGACAGTTATCTCTACTAACACTGAAGGGCTCGCCGGTGCCAAACAGGATGTCCCTGCTAGGAAGTTCATTGACTATAAATGTTATGTGGTGTCATAACAAGCAATAACGTGCCAAGACTCTTGGGCTGAGATTAACCACCGAAAGACAACATAGGAAAGGCTGTACCACTATCCTCATGAAACCAGAGCTCAGGGGAAGCACAGCATTTAACACTTCCATTTACAACCCTTTGGGGAGAAATCTTTGGGTCACTACAAAGCTGAAGAAAGTCTCACTGTTTAACTCAGAGCTCTGATGAAAATGACAAGAATCACAACGAAGGTAAAGACAGGGAATAAAGTTCACCACCTAAGATTTATCTGGAATTCAAAACAATGCAGGTAAATATTTTGGGGGAGTTGTTTGTTTGTTTGTTTGTTTGAGATAGCGTCTCAAGCTGTCGCCCTGGGTAGAGTGCCGTGGTATCACAGCTCACAGCAACCTCAAACTCTTGGGTTTAAGTGATTCTCTTGCCTCAGCCTCCCAAGTAGCTTGGACTACAGGCACCTGCCACAATGTCCGGCTATTTTTGTTGTTGTTGTTGCAGTTGTCATTGTTATTTTAGCTGGCTCAGGGCAGGCTCGCACTCACCAGCCCCAGTGTATGTGGCCAGCGCCTTACCTACTGAGCTATGGGCGCCACCAATAAGGGTTAATATTTTATGAGGAAGGAAGAATCAAAGGTACACTGCGCCCCTGCACTGTTCTAACTACCGGGCTGTATCTGATGAGGGAGCATTAAAGAGACCACAGAGGAAGAAGGCCAGAGAGATGAAGAAGAAAGAAGATAACGGGAAAACATACAGCAGCATTAGGTGCCGTAGGTAACAGAAAACTTAAAAGCTTATCTCTTGGTTTACTTCTTTTCACCTATAGTTTAGCCTGCTTTGACACATTTCAACTATTCAACCAGTTCTGAGTGTGTTCTGAGTGTCAAATATCTGAACCAGAAAGAAAACGAGAGAAAAACCTCCCTAACAAAGAACTTTTCCTTAAAGCTTCATAAATGTACAAAAATTGCAATTTCGCAAAGAAGCCATTCAATTCCTGCCTCTCCTACCGTCAACTTTACTCTACATTCATAATGTCTACCACTTGCAATATGCTAATAATTTTTGTTGTTGTTTTTGAGACAGTCTCACTATGTCACCCTGGGTAGAGTGCCATGGCGTCACAGCTCACAGCAACCTCCAACTCTTGGGTTTGCCTCAGCCTCCCAAGTAGCTGGGACTACAGGCGCCTGCCCCAACACCCGGCTGTTTTTGGTTGGAGTTGTCATTGTTGTTTGGCAGGCCAGGGCTGGGCTCAAACCTGCCAGCTCTGGTGTATGTGGCTGGCACCCTAGCTGCTAAGCTACAGGTGCCTAGCCAATATGCTAATAATTTTAAACACCTCATCTCTCTCAATCCTGACAACAACTCTGAGGTAGGTACACGGTGTCCACAGCAACTGTAAGTTACACAGTCACACTGCTAGCATGTGGTGGAGCAAGGAGTCACAGCCTAGCCCCTTATGTAGCTCATACCTTTACTTAACCTAACTGGCATGTTACAAGAGGTACCTTCTGTTCAACACAGCTTCTTCTACCTTAGATTACATGCCCTTGCTATTTTCAAAGGTGATTTTTTGAATGAATCACCATAATTGCTTAGCAGACTATGACTGCTCCTGACACACCAGCCTGGCTATAAGCCATGGGTCAGAAGGTCAGGAGGAGAAGTGGTTAAAAGGATGCATCAGCTTAATCTCCTGTTAAAATTACACAGAGAGAACTAACTCAAAGCATTGGTGACACAGAAAACTGTGAGAGAACAAGAGAGAACAAGCCATCATTTATCCAAGTAGAATAAGATAGAATTTAAATCAAAGGTAACACCTTTGATTTTTAGGGCAACTAGCTCACCCTGGTGGACAGAACACTCAACTTCCCAACCACGAATCTTCTCTCATACCACTTCATTAAAATACTGTGCTAAATTGGAGAAAGTGATTCCAACCAGTCAATGTCCTTGATGATTTAAGTTTGAGCAAACTTTCTGAGAAGATCTACATAGTATATACATAGTATATACATCATTGGCAATCCTATACCTGAAAACTTGTTTGTATAACGTGGGAAGTCTCTGATAACTTCTTAAACTCAAGTCAAATATAAAATCCTGGATTTGTTGAAAACAACACTAAATGTAACATTGTAAGTTTCTGTTATGCAACACAGCCAATCCTTTACTTTCTAAAGGATTACAGCAGCAATTTTTTGATCTGGTAAAAATCACCTAAACTAACAAAACCTAACTGCAAAATTATTTATTTATCCTATAAATATTTATTGAGTACCTTTATGAAATCACACTAGACACCAAAAAAAACAAAAAAAATTATAGATAACAAGCCACTTCAGGCTGGGTATCTGTAGCACAGTGGTTAGTGCCTGCCACATGCGCCGAGGCTGGTGGGTTCGAAAGGGCCCAGGCCAGCTAAACTACAATAACAACTGCAACAAAAAAACAGCCAGAGAATCACTTAAGCCCATGAATTGGAGGTTGCTGTGAGCTGTGATGCCATAGCACTCTACCGAGGGCAACACAGTGAGACTCTGTCTCAAAATAAATAAATAGAACAAAAAAAACTGCACTACTATGCAGAGAAGAAAAAATTTGTGATGCGATACAGACCTTATAGCTATTATTGAGTGGTCAAAGGTAACTGTATTACTTGCAACAGCAGAAAACTGCAAATAACCCAAATGCCCATCAATCATGATAAAAATATTCAACAGGGGCTCGGCACCCATAGCACAGCGGTTACGGCAGCAGCCACATGCACCGAGGCTGGCAGGTTCGAACCCAGCCCAGGCCAGCTAAACAACATGACAAGTACAACAACAAAAAAATAGCCAGGCATGGTGGCTCACACCTGTAGTCCCAGCTCTGTGGGAGGCCGAGGCGGGTGGATTTCCTGAGCTCGGAGGGTTCCAGACCAGCATAAGTTGGAGTGAGCCAGAGTAAAAGACCTCGTCTCTACGAAAAGAAAAGAGGACACCGGGCATTGTGGCAGGTGCCTATAATCCCAGCTACTTGGGAGGCAACAGGCAAGAGAATCGCTAAAGGAAGAAAGGAAAAACAACAACAACAAAAAATAAAAACTCCAAACTAAGAAGAGTGAAAGCTAGCTGAAATTAAAAAAAACAATAGCCAGGTGTTGTGGTGGGCACCTGTAGTCCTAGCTACTTGGGAAGCTGAGGCAAGAGAATCGCTTAAGCCCAAGAGTTTGAGGTTGCTGTGAGCTATGATGCCACAGCACTCTACCGAAGGTGACATGGTGAGACTCTGTCTCAAAAAGAAAAAAAAGAAAAAAAATACACAGCAGCATAGTAGGCAGTCATGAAAAACTTCAGGGAGATGTACAAATGCTGATATGAAAGAATCTACAAACATATTCCACAAACAGAAACCAGTGAGGTAAACATGGGGTATACATGAGTCTACATGTATAAATTTCTTTCTTTTTTTTTTTATGTATAAATTTCTTAAAGCAAATACTGAGATGTGGGAATATATATTTTTAAAACACCCTAAAATTGTTAACAGTAATTTCTTTTAGAAAGAGGAACTTGGGATGGGAAGAGTCTATATTCTATTTAACACTATTCAGAATGTACATATGTGTGTATTCATTTAAACACTGAAATTTCATTTTTAATATATAAATAAAAGCCATCAGTATGACAGAAAACTTGGGCCTCCTATTCTCAATCTATTTGAAACCGTTACAATTCTAATCTTCAGATCTAATATACCAATCTTGTATTCAGAGAAGGTGGCAGTAACATGCCCATGTAAGAAAGAACTCTGTTTGGCTTAATGCTAATTGTGGCACAACCATCTCTTGTGGCTCATAAAACTCCTCAGCTCAAAACAGAGAGAGAAGGGGGGAGGGGCTAAGGGAAAGGAAAAGAAAAGAAAATAGTGACTAATTCTCACATAACTTGGATTTAATTTTGACCAAAGAACATTATTTGAACAATAATTTTTAATTCAACTTGTTAATAGGTTGTTTAGGATATTGTATCCTCATTTATAAGTGAAATGTGTTTGTGTAAAGAAAAACAAAAAAAACTCCTCAGCTCAGCTTTCACTGGAAAAAGTTGGCCCATCTGCTATCCGTGAGGCACAGATACGAGGACACCCATTCCTGCTTCCTCATAAACCCACTTGTGAAAAAACCGGGCAGGACCTATCAAATTCATTCAACAGAGAAAGGGAATGAGAATTAGGTCTTTCCTCACTATTATTAATACTCAAATGTCCCCACTACGGAGGAAGACTTATACCTCTCAATCAGATTATTCAGAAATTACAAATGGTCTATATGTCACCATCTCTACATTCACATACACATAATAAGTAATTGATTTAACTTAATAAATTTAAAAGAACTCCGATGATGTTAAAGGAAAATATACTTCAAAAGAATTTTCCAACACAAATAAGTATAATTATTTTCCAGTCAGGGCTGAAGACCTAACTTCCCAAACTAGCAATCCAAAATCGTATTTTCACATTATGAGGAAATTTTCCAGTTACATGCTTAAGAAAAGGAAAGGCAGTAAACTTGGCACACCATGAAATTTTAAAAGGAAATAAACAAGCCTACTTTTAAGTTTCTCACCTAACGGAGCATGATTTTCTTGCTCTTGACTCTTTTCCAAAACGGCCATCATTTTTGAATGTGTGTCAGTCCACCAAGGATTATACTTCAAAATCTGTTCAACTGCCTCATCTTCAAAAAAGTCAGCTCTGGGATACAGAAACATCGAACGGGCTTGTTACACAGGATTCGGCTGATTTTCATTTTTTAAAATGGTTTCTTAACTCATCATATATGCACTAGAAATACAAGTTGTTAACTCAAAGTGCACTTGAGGAAAGATTTTTTGATAATCATCATAAAACAAAAGGAAGAATCTGATTTAAGGACTATGTAACATTTCTTTTTTTTTGCAGTTTTTGGCCGGGGCTGGATTTGAACCTACCACCTCTGGCATATGGGGCCGGCGCCCTGCTCCTTTGAGCCACAGGCACCATCCTGGTATTTGACATTTTGGATCTCTTTAAACAGAAGGTATAAAGAAGACCAGTCTTTCCCTGAAGCCCCGTCCCATACTCAGTGGTGTGGGAAGAAGCGAATCTGAACACAATACTGGTCTGAAACCTAGCACTTGGTTTTCAAGTACCATGGATTTTGGTAAGACTATAATAAAAGGAAAGAATTTTTCAACTCCACCAGTAAAGAAAAACAAACAGATGAGTAGGAAATTCAAGATACTGCATCTCCACAAAGAGGCTACATACATACACACATATTTTTTAGTATGTGCACACATATTTTCTACTAAGATGCAATCTATTTTACTTAGTTATTTTAATCATAACAGTCCTTTCAAACTATTGAAAAAGATAAAAGCAATAATATAGACAACAGAAAACTATTCATACATTCTACTTTCTCCATTTTTTCTTTTTTAGAGACAGAGTCTCACTTTATCGCCCTCGGTAGAGTTCCGTGGCGTCACACAGCTCACAGCAACCTTCAACTCCTGGGAGTTGGAGGCGATTCTCTTGCCTCAGCCTCCCGAGTAGCTGGGACTACAGGCACCCACCACAACACCCGGCTATTTTTTTGGTGCAGTTTGGCCAGGGCCAGGTTTGAACCCGCCACCCTCGTTTTATGGGGCAAGTGCCCTGCATACTGAGCCAAAGGTGCTGCCCTAATTTCTCCATTTTTTTTTTTTTTTTTTTGAGACAAGAGCCTCAAGCTTTCGCCCTGGGTAGAGTGCTGTGGCATCACAGCTCACAGCAACCTCCAACTCTTGGACTCAAGCAATTCTCTTGCCTCCGCCTCCCAAGTAGTTGGGACCACAGGCACCTGCCACAACACCCGGCTATTTTTTGGTTACAGCCATCATTGTTGTTTGGTAGGCCAGGGCTAGATTCGAATCTGCCACCTCAGGTGTTTGTGGCTGGTGCCTTAGCCGCTTGAGCCACAGGCGCCGAGACTACTTTCTCCATTTTTTAACTAGAAAAATAACAACTATATTCAAAATATATCTCTCACTCTTGGAGGACACCTATTTAGAAGTAATACTATGTTGCATTCAAAGTTGGAAACTGGAATTCTTGGGGAAAGCATGACAAAGTATAACTCACAGTGAAAATTTATTTATATTTCAGTTAACTAGAAACTCAAGGAATTGGCTGCTTTGATAAACTGAATTTTCTAGCCGACAGTTTTGTGATCTTAGATACTTCTTTTCCTTTCAACTAAGGTACTGAAATCTTTTAAAAAATTAGAAAGATCACAGATAACCCAGTGAGTTCTTTGCATGTTCTAGGCATTGCATTAAGAGCTTTGCATCCATTATTTCCTTGAATCCTCATATTATCATTATGGGCAGGAAGTACCAGTAATGCCCTCATTTGAAGTGAGTGGAAACTGAGGCTTACAAAAGATGTATATCTTGGTCAAGCTCAGTGTATGAGTAAGAAGTGTGGCCAGGATAGGGACTCATTCAAGTCTAACTCCAGAACCCAAACTCTTAACCAGCATAAATATTTCATTTTTATCCTTGAGGAAATAAAGTACGTATTGGATAAAACTGAAATGGAAATTCTTTTTTTTTTGTTAGGGATTCATTGAGGGTACAAGAAACCATGTTACACTGATGGCATTTGTTGGGTAAAGTCCCTCTTACAATCGTGTTTTGCCCCCAAAAGGTGTGGCACACACCAAGACCCCACCCCCCTCGCTCCTTCCCTCTCTCTGCCCTTCCTTTCCCTACCCCTCCCTCATTCTTTCTCTCTCTGCCCTCCCCTTCTCTCACCCCACCCTGTCAATAATTGTCATTAATTGTCCTAATATCAAACTTGAGTACATAGGATTCATGCTTCTCCATTCTTGTGATGCTTTACTAAGAATAATGTGTTCCACTTCCATCCAGGTTAATATAAAGGCTGTAAAGTCTCCATTTTTTTTAACGGCTGAATAGTATTCCATGGTGTACATATACCACAGCTTGTTGAAATGGAAATTCTTAACAACAATTCTTGTCAGGTGCACAAGGTATGAGACTAGGATGAAGTAGATACTTTATAAACTAATCCTGCTAAGTTTACTTGCTAATTATCTATCACTTTTTCCCTGAAGTGAAGGAAAATTCTTTTCAATTGAGGTTTTACTGTGGACTCACTCACAAATCCAAATGTGATCTTTTACCTAGGCAATAATACATTCCAAAAAGGATAAGCAATAGGAATAAATGGTTAAAATGGTAAATAAATCATTCATTGAGCAAAGTACTGACTTTGGACCACGTCTAAGCTCCATGCTGGGCAGTGGGGTGCCACTGCTGACAAGACACAGACAGTCCTGGCCATTGCTGTGCAGTCCCCTGGGAGAGTCAAGCAATCACAATACAGCATAACACTATGACAAGACAGAACAGGATTCTAGGATAAATAAAATTGGAATGACAGGCAAGGACTCTGGAAAAAATAATATCTAAACCAATAGGTGAATGATAATTAACAGTTAACCTGACTAAGAGGAGTAGGAGAGGGTAGTATGGGCTGAAATAACAGTTGGCAAAGGCTAGGAAACAAGAGGGCACATTTAAAGAGGGAAAAAAGTTAAGTGAAACTGAAAATAGTATGTTGCAATAACAATAAACTATGTTTAAAAATCTGGAGGATTTTTATCCCTAAGAACAACCAAACATTTAAAAGCTTTTACACAAGGGAATGACATCAGTGTGTTTTAGAAATATCACTCTTATTAGAGTGTGGAAAATGATTTAAAGGGACAAACCTGGAAGAGCAGAAATAACGGCAGCCTAGAAGAGGACAAGTGGATGGAGCTGACCTACAGTTAGAAGACAGAGAGAACCTGCAGGCTGTGGGGGCTGAGGAGCTAGAGGAATCAAGGGTGATGCCCAGGATCTTGGCCTTGACAACTCAGTGGACAACAGGGATACACTGAGACCGAGATACAGGAAGGTAACAGACCTGAGTGGGAGATGATGACTTCTGTTTGGGACAGGTTGAGTTTAAGGTACCCTTTAAGACGTACAATCAGAGGGACTTTATCTAACAAATGCAACCAATTCTTTGTACCCTCAAAGAATCCCAAACAATAAAACAAAAGACATACAAAGACCTGTCCAATAATTAGGTGGGCATACAAGGCTGATGGTTAAGAGAGACATGGGACTCATGAGCATTTAGCCAAGAAAAAGGACTTAATTGCCCAAGAAGAACTAGCACAATGAGAGAAAAGGGCCTTGGACCCAGGAGCACTGAGGATTCTTAATGCAAAGGTGGAAGAAGAACTCATCTGAAAAGAGGCCAGGTTTTTCCCAGGGAGACCATGATGGGGATGGGGTGGAGAACAGAAAAAACTGGTTTGATAAAATGCTATTTCTACCACCTCCACCCGCCTCCCCACTGATAAAACTTCAAAATGTTCAAGTGATTATTCTGAGTAAAATTTTGCTAATAGAGTTCTAGTAACCTAAGCTACGTGTAGGTTTATTCTCTAACTTGTCCATGAATGAAGAGTTGCAGGAACTTAGGCTGACCAATGTTCTACTTTTCAGAATGAATTATTTTCAAGTCTGTAAATGCCATTAATGCAACAAGCATTGAGTGATGCCCTCTACGTGCAGCGTCAGGGAGACTCCCCACCTGCCCTTAAGGACTGCACGAGTGAATGGGAACCACGCACACAAATACAGAACATTATAAAGCAATGTGGTAACAACAAATGAGCCACAACAGGGGGTGGGCACATGGGGGTGGCAGCACAGCCCAATCCAAAAGGAGAAGTAAAGTTATTCAGGCAAAGTGGGGCAGGGAGAAAAATAGCTGGCAAAGCGATAGCATGAGTAAGAGGGAGCCTACGGCAAGTGTGGGGTTCAGACAGAGAAACAAACATGCACTGCTGTTACAGTGTAAAATGTGGGCAGGGGGTGCCAAACTAGGCCAGAGAGGCTACGGGGGTAGGCGGGGTCCAGATCACAGGGAACCTTCAGTGGCACACTAAGGAGTTGGGGCGGTGGCGTTAAGCATATTTCCACTTCCAGTTACACATAAGACATCATACAGGTGGTTGTATGGTTGATGGACGTGATGAAGTGCGGGCGGGAGGCAGAGGTGCCAGGCAGGTAGTTAGGCGAGTGCTGCACTAAGCCAGACACGGATGGGGACCAGAGATAGACGGAGTGAAGGAAACTCTACAGAGATAAATGGTACGACTTCAGAATTGATTGAATGTGTGGGATAAGAGAGAAGTCGAAGATGAATCTCAGGTTTATAACTGGGTGACTGGAGTGAAAAATGGGGCACTTAACCAAGTGAGAAAATTCAGGAAGACTTTACAGGTAAAATGATGAGTTCCATTCCGGAAATGTTGAAACATAGGAGTCAGGGGGATGCCCTGTCACTGTCTAGACCTTTAATCTGCTTTTTCTTCATAGCATTTATCACAATGGAAATAGTGTCTATTTCCCCGACTAGAACATAAGCCCCCTGAGTACAGAGTCCCTGTCTCTACTATACAATCTTTAGTGTCTGCAGCACTGCCCGGCAAGGGGTTCAAATGTTTGTTGGATAAATAAATACATAAATAAAAGAATGAATACATACCATTTTATTCTAATGCTTTCTCCTAAGATTAGTGTTTTGAAAAGAGAGCTACCTCAGAAGCATGCAATCTTGCTACTAGCCTTGCAATGACTATATGATGCCTTAAGGTCTACTTAATAAATCCAAAAGCCTGCTCAATACACCAGCTTCTTCTTTTTTTTGAGACAGAGCCTCAAGCTGTCACCCTGGATAGAGTGCTGTAGCATCACAGCTCACAGCAACCTCCAATTCCTGGGCTCAAGCGAGTCTCTTGCCTCCGCCTCACAAGTCGCTGGGACTACAGGCGCCCGCCACAACGCCCGGCCATTTTTTGGTTGCAGCCGCCACTGTTGTTTGGCAGGCCTGGGCTGGATTCGAACCTGCCAGCTCAGGAATACACCATCTTCTTTAACAAATTTAGAGCAATGAAAAATTATCATAATTTAAAATAGCACCCAAATGACATAATACCATTTTGTCCCTTTTCTTACCTCACAGATGTTTAGAATGCTGACTAAATTCTTCTGTTATAAAAAAACAGGCAAGACTTTACAAAATGGTTAAGATAAAAAAAAATGCCAACAACTAAAAACTAAGAAGAAAAAACCCAACAGTCTCAGCAAGAAAGATATGAAAACTTGCCTATAGGCTCGGCGCCTGTGGCTCAGCGGGCTAAGGCGCCAGCCACGTACACCTGAGCTGGCGGGTTCGAATCCAGCCCGGGCCCGCCAAACAACAATGACGACTGCAACCAAAAAAAAAAAAAAAAAAATGGCCAGGCGTTGTGGCGGGCGCCTGCAGTCCCAGCTACTTAGGAGGCAGAGGCAGGAGACTCGCTTGAGCCCAGGAATTGGAGGTTGCAGTGAGCTGTGATGCCATAGCACTCTATCCAGGGTGACAGCTTGAGGCTCTGTCTCAAAAAAAAAAAAAAAAAGAAAAAAAGAAAACTTGCCTATAATAAGCAAAAGAGGCTCGGTCCCAGTGGCTCAATGGGCTAAGGCGCCAGCCACGTACACCTGAGCTGGCAGGTTCGAATCCAGCCCAGGCCCACCAAACAACAATGATGGCTGCAACCAAAAAATGGCCGGGCGTTGTGGCAGGTGCCTGTAGTCCCAGCTACTTGGGAGGCAGAGGCAAGAGACTCGCTTGAACCCAGGAATTGGAGGTTGCTGTGAGCTGTGATGCCACAGCACTCTATTCAGGGTGACAGCTTGTGGCTCTGTCTCAAAAAAATAAAAAA
>CAUYRH010167656.1:0-25944 GCA_963574655.1 Perodicticus potto | reverse complement strand
GCAAGTGGGAGGAGAGCTGCCAGGGCAGCGGGGACTGGTCTTTATTTTCAACCCAAGCAGGGCCCAGGCTCCCGGGTAGCGACGAGTGCTTGCGACCTTGACGAGCAGCTAGCTCCAGGAGGCGCAATCCTGATGTAACAGCTGTGGCTCCCTGGTGGTCTAGTGGTTAGGATTCGGCGCTCTCACCGCCGCGGCCCGGGTTCGATTCCCGGTCAGGGAAGCCTTTCTTCTTGCGCGCTGCTGCTTCCCAGCCTTACCGGTTCCCTTTGATCAACAAGCTCACTAGCTAACTCGCTCGCTTCTCCCACCTCGCGGGCCCTCCACGTGCAGCCCGACCCCTGGCACCTGCTCCTCCGCCCATCCGGCATTTTGGTCCTGTCTGCTCTGCCCGACGCTCGGCCCCTCGTTCCCATTCTTCCTCAGCCCCGAGCCCCAACCAGACCAGCCACTATAGTCTGCTTCCTCCCGTGGCCGCCAGCAGACTCTCGGACCACAGAGCCAACGCCACATACACACACGCACGCAGGCATGCACATGGGAATCGTCCACACATACTCATCCACTCGCTTCTGGCCGCGGAATGTGCAAGGACTCTCCTGCAGCGCTATTTCTTTCTGCCAAACCAAGCCTCATGGGTGATGGGCCACTTCTGTCACTGCTGGGGAATCAGTGCCCACCGGGACGAGGGTCTGCGGTCAGGGTCTTCGCCACTTAGGCCGGAAAGCTCTCTGGCTTTTCCACTAGGTGCCAGGCCCGGAGTGCCAGCCGGGATTGGGCTCCTTCAGGTCAGTGGCCTTGACCAAAATGGAGGAGCGGAGCTGAGCCTGTGGAAGCCGGGGCCTCTGGCTAGGTGCCAGGGAGACAGGGGTGTGAGAAACGGATTTCCTTTTTTAAAAATGTTCTTATTGATACATGGTATGTGTGCATACTTAGTACGTACATACATAGAATGTGTAATGATCGAGTCAGAGTATCCATCACCTTCGCTATTTATCATGCCATGCGTTGGACACCTTTCCAGTCTTCTAGCCATGTTGAAATACACACGCCATTGTTAATTAATTCGATTCACTCTAACCTGCTGTAGGAACTCAAAATTCATTCCTTCTATCTGTCTCCTTCTATCTGTCTGTGTGTACCCTTTAACCAACCCCTCTTATTCTCCCTCTCCCTTCCCTGGCAGATGCACAAGCCCCACCTCCCATTCCCTGGCACCCTTCTCAGGTTCTACCTGCAAGAGATCAACTTCTTTAGCTCCCACATATGAGTGAGAACACACAGCGTTGCCTATGTGTGCCCAGCTTATTTCACTTAACATAATGACCTCCAGTTTTGTCCATATTGCTGCAGACGACAGTATTTCACGCTTCTCTATGGCCCAAGAATATTCCACAGGGTGTATCTACACTCGATCTTGTTTATCTGTTCACCTGTTGCTGGGTGCCTAGGTCCATTCCCTAGTGTGACTGGGGCCAATAGTGCTGCAGGAAACATGAGTGTGGACGTGCAGGTATCCCTTTGATATAGGGATTTCTTTCTGTCCTTCTGGATACATACCAAATCCAGTAGGACTGCTGGATTCTAATGTAATGTAATCTACCTCAAGCTGTAGTTTGAGATTTCTGAGAAATCCCCATACTGTTCTCCGCAGAAACTGTAGGAATTGACATTCCCACCACCCACGATGTGGGAAAGACTTCCTTTCCCCTTTGCCACATTCTGGCCAGCATCTTCTATTGCCTGTCTTTAGGATGCCAGCCATTTTAACTGGGGTGGCAGGTGATATCACCTTGTGCTTTGGATTTGCTTTCCTTTGGTGTTTAGCGTCACTGAGCATTTTTTCACATACCTGTCTGTTGACCATATGTATGTCTTCCTTTCAGAAATGCCTGTTCAGATCTTCTGCCCAGTTTTGACTTGCATTGCTTGGGGGAGGGGGGTGTTTGTTTCTTTGTTGCCGTTATTGTTACATTTTGCTTTGCCATTTAGTTGTGTGAGCTCCGCATAGGCTCTACTTTTTGATCCCTTGTCAGATGTCAGATGTCAGATGGATAGTTTGCAGGTGCTTTCTGCCATTCTGTGGATTGTCTCTTCACTTAGTTGACTGTTTTCTTTGCTGAGCGGAAGCTTTTTTAGGTCCCTGTGGCCTCAGCTGTCTATCTTTGCTTCAGTTGCCTGTGCTTGGGACGTCTTACACAAAACCCCTTTGTCCCTTTGCAGCCAACTTCCTGCAGCATTTGTCCAATGTTTCCTTCTAGTAGTTGCATAGTTCTGGTCTTAGATTTAAGTGTTTAATCCATTTGGATTTGGTTTGGGGATATGGAGAGAAATAGGGGTCCAGTTTCCCCCCACATTGTTTATTGTAAAAACTGTCCTTTCCCCATTGCACACTCTCAGCCCTGTCATGGAAGGTGCTTTGCTTGTAAATGTGGGGCTTTATCTCTGGGTTCTGTCTTCCCAGGAGTCTGGATGCTGTTTGAGTTTCTAGAGCTTTGTAGTACAGTCTCAGTCAGACACTGACTGTGATGCCTGGTCTCAGTCAGACAGTGTGATGCCTGCAGTTCCTGTCTTTGTGCTCAACATTGCTTTGGCCACTTCTGGTCCTTTTCTTTCCTTCTCTTGTGTTTTTTTTTTTTTGTTTCTTTTCTTTCTTCCGTCCTGTTTGACTTTGCAAAAAGGGTTCCCACATATATTTTAGGATTGTTTTTTCTTTTTGCTTTCCTTTGGTGTTTAGTGTCACTGAATCAAAGGTGTTTTGTTTCTGTGGGAATTTACACTCCTACCAACTAGTGTGTAAGAGTTCCCTCTTCTCCAGAGTCTGGCCAGAAGCTGTTATTTTTGGTCTTTTAAAAATAGACAACCATTCTACAACAGTCAGATGATATCGCATTGTGGTTTTGCTTGGGGCTTTCCCTGTTGATGAATGACTTTCAGCCTTTTTCTGTATACCTGTGAGGCATTGGTCTGTCTTCTTTGGAGGATCTTTGCCCATGTTTTAAAGGGATTATTTGTATCTTTCACTGTCGAGTTATCTGAGTCCCTTTGTGTGTTCTGGATATGAAAATGAGGCTTGAGAGGTCGGGCTGGCTAGACCCACCAGGCAGAGAGAGAGGAGGTGAAAGCATAGAAATTGAAGAAGCTGGTTGAGGATGCTGCACAGCCACGCCCACCCGCACAGGCTGTTGGGAGATGCATGGCAGGGTAGACTTCCAGCCGACCTGCCATGGGCCTTTCATTCTTAATGCTCTGTCTGGTCTCAGAATGGCAAGCCAGGAACACACCAAAAAGGGGCCTACACCCGGTGCTAAAATTCCATTTCTGATCTTCCCCCTTTCCTGCCTTACCCAGGTGTCCACCCATGGACCTGCTACCCATCACCTTATCTATCCCTCCTATTCTGTGTCCGCTCCCCAAAGTAACTGCAGAGGTCAGACTACTTCCACACCGGGAAAGCCTGCTTTCTTCACAGGCCTAGCTGATGCCTGATACATTACACACATTTCCAGTATGATGTTGGCCAGGACAGCAAATTCTCAGTATTCTGTGCAAAGTGAGCTCCTATGGACAGAGGACCTTGCCTTCACCACTGGAGGTCCTCTGGGGAGTGGGTGGGTGACGATGCCAGAGGTAGGTGTCCATTCCTGGGGTCTCAGGGTTGGCATCTCACCAGGCTAGGGCAAAAGGCATGGCACCAAAAGGGGGATGCAGCCCCCTGCACGTGGTGGTGGGAGTGTGGTGTGGTGGATTGGGGTGTGGTGTGGTGGGGATGTGGTGGGTTTTACAGTATCGGAGAGGTGAAAGAAGGAGTCCAGGGTGTCAGGGTGCAGCTCGGGGATTGCTGGAAGGTCTCGGGAGTGAAGCTGGCCAGTGAGGTGGAGCCTCTGCAGAGGCCTGGGGTGTCTGGGCACCCTCCAGCAGAGGGAGAGAGAGAAAGAGAGAGAGAGAGAGAGAGAGAGAGAGACAGTGTGTGTGTGTGTGTGTGTGTTGGTGGCAGTCAGGGGATGGGGGGGCGTGTGAGAGGAACGTGGGGAGGGGCACAGGAGAAGATGAGGGAGTGAAGCCTCCTCTGGGGGATGGCAGGATGGGCAGATCGCAGGCCTGTGTGACTGGGCTCTGGTCCGGACAAGATCCAAGCTGGAAGGCCGTGTGTGCAGAGTGGATCCCGTCCAGCACCAGCCCCACGCTACCTACGAGGATCAAAGATGCTGTGCCACCAGAGGGGTCAGAGTAACCAGCGAGGCTGGGGGTGAAGTCTGGTGGGGAGCAACGGAAGGTAAGACCAAGAGCGTGTGAAATCGAGCCTGTCTGGGCCAGATCCGAAAAGGCTATGGGATGCAACTGGACCCTTGTAGGCACAGACATTCACAATGTCAAGTGTGTGTTTGGGGCGGAGAGTAGAAAAGACCTGAGGGAAGGATATGCAACTGCCCGAACCTGGGCGAAAGCTGCGGATCCTGTATTAGGGTGGGTATTGCGTGGGTATTGCATGGGGGCGTAGTGTGTGCGCGCAATGCACTGAGTGCAGACCTAACGCACGTGCCGCAAACTATTCGTGTGCTTTTCCATGTTCCTGTGTGGTTCGATGCTTGACCATGGGATCCTCCGGGAGAATGTGATGTGTTCACTAGTCTCAGGTGACTCGCTGTGCTTGCTAAGGGGCAGCCAGGGCACGCTTCTCCGACTAAGTGTGGGGAGCCGGCGAGCGAGGCAATGTTGAGAAACGCGAAAGGAAGTGGCCCGGCGAGAGCGGGTAGCCAGCGTGTGGTGCCTGGCTGGAGGCAAAGACGCGCGGCAAACTAGGCGTTGGCAGGTGAGTGAAGAGAAAAGGGATCCAGGCAGGTGTGTGGCAGAGTGAGAAGGGCGTCTAGGAGGCGTGGGCAAGCAGTTTGATGGGAGGAGCAGGGATGAGAGATTTCCTTGTGGGCGGAAACTGGTGTTGGAAGGGGCACAAGTGGGTTGAGCGGAAGCCACGTGGAAGGTAGCGTGGAGCGCTGCTGGACCAAAACGCAGCAGCGGATTGCATGGGCCGGGAATCGAACCCGGGCCTCCCACGTGGCAGGCGAGAATTCTACCACTGAACCACCCATGCACCAGTGGTAGACTCTTCCAGAGGCTCCTGGTTCCGGCTTGTGGTGGCGGTGTAGAGCGTTGGAGCACGCCCCAGGGGCCGGGTAGAAGAGAAGCCAATCGGCGATCAGTAGGACAGGTTCGGGTCACGTCGAGGGCACAGGGCACAGATCACTCGCGCACAGGGCGACGGGCGGACTCGTCAGGTCCGTCGCTTTTCCTGCCCAGGACTGTCGGATGGGCTGTCGGTGTCGCCAGAGGAAGCCAGGAGAGGGACAGGCCCTGTCTGGAGCCCTGATGCTCATCTGGGCAGGAGACGTGTGGCGAGCTTGGCTGAGCGAACATCTTCCCTCGGGCAGGCCCGGAACCCGACCCCAACTCCGCCCCAAACCTGGATCCTGACCCCATCGGTCCCTTTCCGTGCTGATTGGCTTTCTTGCCTACGTGCTGTGTGTGTGGGAAACAGCGCTGGAGAGGAGCCACGGGTACAGCCGCCACCGCCGAGCGGCAGCTCAGGCATAGACACCAAGGAGTGAGCGAGTTCGATCCTCCCTCCTGCTCCCTGGCCAGTGGCCCTGCACTATAGAGGTCTGGGGCCACCGGGTGAGTGGTGGAGTGGGAAGTGGGCTGAGTGAAAGGCAGGGGCGCAAGAAGGGATGGGAGAAGTAGAGCACTATGGCAGAGCGGCCACCGGCTCTCTAGCAGGCTCGGGGATGGGCCCGGGCAGCCGTTTGGTACGTGGGGAAGCGGTGTGGCGCAGAAGTGGTCCAGGCGGGAGCCGGCGTTTGTGATCCGGCCATGCGTATCTGGGGCTTCTGCTCGCGACTGCTGGGGCCAGTCTCTCTGGGCTCAGGCTTCCCAGCCAGGCCCTGTGCGTGGTACCCCGCGTATCTGGAGAGGAGGTGTCCCAGCTGCCGGCGTGCGGGACCGTCAGGGCCAAGCCAGGAGAGCGCTGCAGTGAAGAAGATTGGGGGAGCACCAGTCCAGCGACGAAGACGACCTCAGTAGGGTGTGGCGAGAACGTAATGGGCAGGCAGGAATCGAGGTGGTGGGTGGAAAGGAAGGACTATCGGACGGTGTGCCTCCGGTTGCAGAAGTGTGTGGGCTTAGAGAGCGAGTCGAGAGTCTTGAGTCGTTAGTCGCGGTTCTCCAGGCAGGAGTCGGAGGGGGAAACGTGGGGACTCTCCACACGAAACAGAGCCGGCTGAAGGTGGGGGCGGGCTGTGTTGGCAGGAAGAGAAAGACGGAAAAGCGAGGAAGGTGGCTAGCGAGGTACTGAGGCGCCCAGGCGTGGGGTCAAGCGGGAGGGCGCGTGTTAGTTGGCGGGGAGTGAGTCTGTCTGAATGGCAACTGGCAGAGAGTAACGGGTGCTGTCGGCTGCCGGTACCACAGTGTCTGTACGACGCCAGCGTGTGGGCAGGAAGAAAGGGTGAGCCTGTGCAGTCGCTGCGTTTAGGGGGCGAGCGTTAAGGTAGCTGGAGCTTGGAGAGTGGGCGAGGGCGTGAGTGAGGAAGGTAGGGTCAACTGGTCGCAAGTTGCCACGGCATTGTCTGGGCCAAAATGTGAGCTTGTCAGGAGTGGGATTCGAACCCACGCCTCCAGGGGAGACTGCGACCTGAACGCAGCGCCTTAGACTGCTCGGCCATCCTGACCACCGTCCTAGCCATGATGCCCCAAGCCTGGCTGCAACGCCGCTATGGACCCCGCGCCCTTGGCCGGCGACTTTCCTGGTGCGCAAACGAAACTACCCGGGTCATTTGCAGGGGGGGTAGCCGAGTGAGCTGACCGGCTGGCTTCAGCGTCGACGTCCCATTCTAGCCCAGGCCCAGCCCGACAGCGTCTGGCCATCAGTTCCCGCCAGACCCCACCCGCGCCTCCCCTCGCTGGCTCCCGTGAGCGCTGCGCGCCCACCACCTTGTCGCCCCCTTGCTCTCTCGCCCGCCCCTCCTCGTCCAGGAGCGATCCCCACGCTGGACGCAGCAGGGAGGACGCACAAAGAGGATCCACTCCACCTGGGTACCCGTTGGGGTCTGGTTCCGGGTGTGATCGGAGGGTGCTTTGTGGGAGTGGTGGCACGTTGGCTTCGCCCACGGGGTTGGGGGTGGGCAGTGAGGTTGGGGTTTGAAGTGGAGATGGTGGCGGCGGTGCGGGTGGGGTTGGACGTGGGGCAGGAGTTGGGCGCCTGTGGTGGGCAGGAAGAGGAAGGCCGAGCTAGTCGTTGACCGCTCCGAGAGGCGCCCAGGCTGTGGGCACCGCCGTAGTCGTTAGTATAGCGGTGAGTATTCCAGCCTTTCATGCGAGAGACCACCGTTCGATTCCCTGACCGGGAGGTTGTTGCCCTTTTTGGCCACCGCCCGCAACCCAGCCTCAAGTGACCAAGCGCCCTTCTTCGCCGTCCAGCCAGGCAGGTACAGCGCATTGGGCTGCCCGCACCCGTCCATACTCTCCTCTCCACCCCAACCCCTGCCCTCCGCCATTCCTCTTACCCGGGAGACTCCCTTGGCCCTTTTGGCTACTCTCGCCGCTTTGACCCACCCAACGCCCCCCTGGTCCTCTTTCCTTCCTCTCCCCCGGCCGCTTGGTTGCCTATTCGGAGACGCCTCGGCGCGCCCCCACAGCGTCCAACCAGTCGGAATGGACTCCCTACGATGCACAGGGTCCCGGGACCCCCGGTGAAAGGCCGATGAGCGAATTCCAGACGGGTGGGGCCTATGGCATGGCCGGGCCCCTGGTGGAGAAGGGCTCTGGCGAGCCGAGCGCCCGGTCACCTGTCTTGCCCCCGCGGAGGGCTGCGGCGTGCAGCCATGGAGTGCCCAGCCTGCACCACCAGCAGCAATAAGGCAGCAACCGCGCCATCTTCGGCAGGCAGAAAGGCAAGACGGTCGGTAGGCAGGCGAGGCCGGGGGAGTCGCGGCTGGCGCCGCTTTGTTTGCGCAGGTGTGGCGCGGGATGACCTCTCCTGGCCGGGAGGCAGCGCGTAGCAGCGGGCGGGCGCGGCGTCGGGGCAGGGTTGAGTCGGGTATAGGCGATCCGCAGGCCACATCTCCTGACACACGTGGTAAGACTGTTATCGTCCAGAGGCGTTGGTGGTATAGTGGTGAGCATAGCTGCCTTCCAAGCAGTTGACCCGGGTTCGATTCCCGGCCAACGCACTGGGTTAACCTTTTGCTCAGGTCGGTCAAGGTACGTGGCTTTGGGCTGTATCTGCCTGCGTGCCTGCGTGCGTAGGGGAAGGAGGCGCGCTGGGCGTGGAAGGTGTCGCAAGCTGGAGGAGAGCTGCCAGGGCATGGGGTTGCCAGGGGCGGAAGACGGCTGGTCTTTCTTTTCAACCCAAGCAGGGCCCAGACGTCCAGATAGCGCCGAGCGCTTACCACCTTGGCACTGGGTCCAGGAGGCGAAAGCCTGGCGCTCTGGGTGACGCTCCCTGGCGTTCTAGTAGTTAGTATTCGGTGTTCTTACCGCCGTAGCTCGGGTTCGATTCCCGGTCAGGGAAGTCTTTCTTCTTACCTGCTGCTGCCTCCCAGACTTCGCACCTCCCTTTTGACCAACACGCTCGTTTGCTGGCTCGCTTATCCCACCTCCCAGCCAACACCTTCGGCGCCCTCCACATGAGCTGAACCCTGGCGTGGCGCCTGCTCCTCAGCCCATCCGGTCTTTTGGACCAGCAGGTCACCTTTGGTCCCATCTGCCCTGCCTGACGCTCGCTTCCTCGCTCCCATTCTTTCTCAGCCCTGAGCCCCGACCGGATATACAGCCTTCCTCCTTCCGTGGCCGCCGGCAGACTCTTGGCCCACAGAGCCAATGCCACATACACTCACGCACACACATGCAGTCGTCAACACATACTCATCCACTCGCTTCTGACCGCCGCATGGGCAAGGATTCTCAGGCAGCGCTATTTATTTTTGTCAGGTCAAGCCTCGTGGCTACGGGCCACTTCTGTTCCTGCCCGGGAATCTGCGCCCACAAGGGCCTGCGGTACGGGACATCGCCAATTAGGCTGGAAAGCGCTCTGGCTTTTCCACGGAGTCGAGGCCCGAGATTGGGCTCCACGTTTGTCTGTGGCTTTGACCGAGATGGGGGAGTGGAGCCTCTGGGACCTGGAACGTCGGGCTAGGCGCCAGGGAGGCAGGGGTGTGAGAAACGGATTTCATTTTTTAAAAATGTTCTTATTGATAAATGGTATGTGGGCATACTTAGCGGGCACATACATAGAATGTGTAATGATGGAGTCAGGGTATCCATCACCTTGGCTATTTATCATGTCTATGTGTTGGACACCTTTCCAGTCTTCTAGCCATGTTGAATTAGCCACACCATTGTTAATCAACTCGATTCACTCTAACCTGCTGAGGGAACTCAGAATTCATTGCTTCTATCTATCTGTGTGTATCCAATAACCAATACCTCTTATTCCCCCTCTCCCTTCCCTTCCAGACTCTCAAGCCCCACCTCCCACTCCCTGGCACCCTTCTCAGGCTTTACCTGCAAGAGATCAACTTCTTTAGCTCCCACATATGAGTGAGAACACGCATATTTGTCTTCGTGTGCCTGGCTTATTTCACTTGACATAATGACCTCCAGTTTTGTCCATATTGCTGCAAACGACAGCATTCCAGGCTTCTCAATGGCCAAAGAGTATTCCAGAGGGTATATCTACACCCCATCTTGTTTATCCATTCACCTGTTGTTGAGCACTTAGGTCCATTCCCTAGTTTCACTAGGGCCAATAGTGCTGCAATAAACATGAGCGTGGGCCTGCAGGTATCCCTTTGATATAGAGATTTCTGTCCCTCTGGATACATACCAAATCCAGTGGGACTGCTGGATTCTATTGTAGTAGAATCTACCTCAAACTGTAGTTTGAGGTTTCTGAGAAATCCCTGTACTGTTCTCCACGGAAGTGACATTCCCACCACCAGCGATGTGGGAAGGATGTCCTTTCCCCTTTGCCACATCCTGGCCAGCATCTGCTATTGCCTTTCTTTAGGATGCCAGCCATTTTAACTCAGGTGGCAGATGATATCACCTTGTGGTTGGATTTGCTTTCCTCTGATGTTTAGTGTCATTGAGCATTTTTTCATAACCTGTCTGTTGGCCATTTGTATGTCTTCCTATCAGAAATGCCTGTTCAGATCTTTTGTCCAGTTTTGATTCACATTGCTGGGGGGGTGTTTCTTTATTTGTTTTCTGCTATTATTGTTGCATTTTGCTTTGCCATTGAGTTGTTTAAGCTCCGCATACACTCTACTGTTTGATCCCTTGTCAGATGTCATATGGATAGTTTGCAGGTGCATTCTGCTATCGTGGGTTGTCTCTTCACTTTGTTGACTGTTTCCTTTGCTGAGCTCAAGATTTTTTAGGTTGCTGTGGCCCCAGCTATCTCTCTTTGCTTCAGTTGCCTGTGCTTCAGACATCTTATACAAAACCACTTTGCGCAGACCAACTTCCTGGAGCATTTGTCCAATGTTTCCCTCTAGTACTTGCATAATTCTGGTCTTAGATCTAAGTCTTTGATTCATTTCAATTTGGTTTGGGGATATGGATAGAAATAGGGGTCTGGGAGCTCCAGTGGTGCAATCGGTTAGCGCGCGGTACTTATACGACAGAAATAGGGATCTGATTTCATCCTTCAGTATGTAGATGTCTACTTTCCCCCAAACCATTTATTGTAAAGACTGTCTTTTCTCCATTGCAGGCTCTCAGCTCTTGTGGAAGGTGTGTGGCCTATTGTAAACATGTAGCTTTATACCTGAGTTCTATCTTCTGTCCCAGGGGCCTGTGTGCTGCTTGAGTTCCTAGAGCTTTGTAGTATGGTCTTAGTCAGACACTGTGATGCCTGCAGCTCCTATCTCCATGCTCAACATTGCTTTGGCGACTCCTGGTCTTTTTCTTTCCATTCCTTTCTTTTTTCTTTCTTTCTTTTCTTCCTTCCTTCCTTTCCTTTTTACTTTTCATAAAGGGTTCTCACATAAGTTTTAGGATTTTTTTCTTTCTGTTTCTGTGGGAATTTACATTCCTACCAACACTGTAGTGTGTAAGAATTCCCTGTTCTCCAGAGCCTGGCCAGAAGCTGTTATTTTTGGTCTTTTAAAGAATAATCAGCCATTCTACTGCGGTCAGATGATAGCGCATTGTGGTTTTGCTTGCGGCTCTCCCTGTTGATGAATGACTTTCAGCCTTTTTCCATATACCTGTGAGTCATTGGTCTGTCTTCTTTGGAGGATCTTTGCCCATGTTTTAAAGAGATTATTTGTATCTTCCACTGTCGAGTTATCTGAGTCCCTTTGTGTGTTCTGGATATGAAAATGAGGCTTAAGAGGTTGGGCTGGCTAGACCCACCAGGCAGAGAGAAAGAAAGGAGGTAGAAGGGTGGAAATTAAGGAAGCTAGCTGGGAAGGCTGCACAGCCACACTCATCTGTGCTGGCTATGGGGAGATGCGTGTCAGGGTAGACATCTAGCTGACCTGCCATGGGCCTCGGAAAGGCAAGCCAGGAACACGCCAAGAAGGGGCCTACACCCGGTGCCAAAATCCCATTTCTGATCTGTCCCCTTTCCTGCCTTGCCCAGCTATCCACCCATTGACCTGCTACCCATCGCCATATCTATACCTCCTATTCTGTATCCGCTCCCCAAAGTAAAATGCAGAGGTCAATCTACTTCCCACTGAGAAAGTGTGCTTTCTTCACAGGTCAAGCCAATGACCAATGAAGTGTATACATGTGCCCTGTGATGTTGGCCAGGACATCAAGTCCTTGGTATCCGTGCACAGATTGAGCCCCTATGGACAGAGGAGCTTACCATCACCATGGGAGGTCCTCTAGGTTGGTCAGTGACAGGGAAGGATGTAGATGTCCATTCGGGGGGGGCATCTCAGGCAGGCCAGGGCAAAGGGCATGGCACCAAAAGGGGGGTGCAGCCGCTGCATATAGTTATGGAGGTGTGGTGTGGTGGGTTGGGGTATGATGGGGATGTGGCGGGTTTTGCATGCAGTGTTGGAGACATGAAAGAAGGAGTCCAGAGTGTCCGGGTGCAGCTCAGGACTTGCTGGAAGAGTCTGGGAGTGAGAGGTGGCCAGTCAGGTGGGGCCTCTGCAGACACCTGGGGCATCCAAGCACTGGTTCTGTGTGTGTGTGTGCGTTGGCAGCAGGCAGGAGAGGGGAGAGATGGGGGAAGGAACATGAAGTGGGATGATGGGAAGGGGCACAGGCAGAGGTGAAGGAGTGAAGCCCAGTCTGGGGCCGGCAGGCCGGGCAGAGAGTGGGCCTGTGTGAGTGGGCTCTGGTCCAGGCAAGATTCAAGATGGAAGACCGTGTGTGTTTAGAGAGGATCCCATCCAGCTCGAGGTGCCATGCCACCAGAGGGGTCAGAGTAACCAGTGAGGCTGGGGGTGTAGGCTGGAGGGGATCAGGGAAGGGTAAGGGGGAAAACGTCAGACAGCGAACCGGTCTGGGCCGGATCCAAAAAGGGCATGGGATGCAACTGAACCCCCCTCACGACAGACATTCACAGTGTCCGTTGTGTGTTTGGGAGGGAAAGTAGAAGAGACACGAGGGAAGGATGTGCAACTGCCTGGGTGATAGCTGCAGATGCTGGATTAGGGCGAGTGTTGCGGGGACCTGGGAGACACGTGGTGGCTAAGCCAAACGCACCGAGTGCAGACCTGGCGCACATGCCACGACACTATCCGTGTGCTTTTTGATGTCCCGGTGTGGTTTAATGCCTGACCATGGGACCCTCCAAGAGAATGTGATGTGTCCTGTAGTCTCAGATGACTCGCTATTTTCACTATGGGTTTGGCAGCCAGGGCCCGCTACTCCGACCACTCAATGGAGCCAGAGAAGGAGGCAAAGTGGCGAAATGCCACTTTGGGAAGAGGCGCAGGAGCCGGTGCCAGCGTGTGGTGCCTGGTGGTTAGTATTCCTGGAGGTGACAAGAGCGTGAGGACCGAGGCGGTGGCAGGTGAGTGAAGAGAAAAAGGACCGAGGTGTGTGGCACAGCGGAAGGGCGTCTAGGAGGTGTGGGCAAGCAGTATGCAGGGGTGGGGGGAATGGAGCAGAAGTGAAAGCTGTGCTGGCGGGCAGAGGTCGTGCCGGATGAGGCGCGCTTGGCTTGAGTGGGAGCCACGCGGGAGGCATCTTGGAACTCCGCTGGGCGATGGGGCTGCAGAACCAAAAGAGAACAACAGATTGCATGGGCCGGGAATCGAACCCGGGCCTCCCGCGTGGCAGGCGAGAATTCTACCACTGAACCACCCATGCTCTAGTGACAGGCTCCTACAGAGGCTCCCACAGCTGTACCCTCCCGGACGCTGGTCATCGCTTGTCTTAGCTGTCTGCAGCGTTGGAGCGCGCCCCTGGAGTCCAGTCGAGGAGCAGCCAACGGGCGACCAGTAGGACAGGCTCGAGTCACATCGAGGACCCTAGACCGCAGGGCGAATAGGACGACGGGCCAACTCGTTAGGTCTGGCGCTTTTCCTTCCGCCTAGGACTGTCCAAGAGTTGTCGGTGTCTCCAGAGGAAGTCAGGAGAGAGATCGGTCCTGGCCGGAGCCCTGATGCCCATCGAGGCAGGAGACGTGTGGCGAGCTTGGCTGAGGGCACACTTATCTCTCGGGAGAGGCCCCCCCCACCCACTCATCGACACGTTTGTATCCTGACCCCGACCGGTCCCTTTCCTTGCTGATTTACTTTCTTGCCTCGTGCTGTGTGCGTGGGAGCCAGCGGGATGGAGAGGAGCCGCGGGTATGTACCGCAGCTAGAGCCCAGCGCGGCTTAGGATGGACTCAAAGCGAGCGAGTGCGAGCCTCGCTCCTGGTCCTTGGCCAGCGGCCCGGCACTACAAAGGTGTGGGGCCACGGGGTGGTGGGTGGAGCAGTAGGTGGGCTGGGTGGGAGTCAGGCTCGAGAGAAGGGATCGGAGGAGTAGAGCACTGTGGCAGAGCGACAACAGGCTCTCGAGCAGGCTTTGGGGTTGGCACCGGCAGCCCCTTGGCGCGTGGGGAAGTGGTGCGGCGCAGAGGTGGTCAGGGGAGGGGCCCGGCGTTCGTGTCCGGCCACGCGTATCTAGGGCTTCTGCTCGTGATTCCTGGGGCCAATCTCTCCGAGCGGGGTCCCGGCCAGGCCCTATGGGGGGGTTCTCCCCGTGTTTGGCGAGGAGGCCTCCCGGCTGCCCTTGTGCCACGTCAGGTCCAAGCCGGGAGAGCGCTGCAGCGAAGAAGTTTGGGAAACAACAGTCTAGCCAGGCGGGCGACCTCAGTCGGGTGTGGCGAGAATGGAATAGGCAGGCGGGACCGAGGCGGTGGGTGGAACGGAGGGACTGTTGGCACCGACCGTGTGCCTCTGGTTGCAGAAGTGTGCGGGCTTAGAGAGCCAGTCGCGAGTCGCTGTTCTCACAGCAGGAGCCGGAGAGAGGAACGTGGGGAGCTCTCCACGTGCGACAGAGCCGGGCAGAAGGCAGGGGCAAGCTGTATTGGTAGGAGGGGAAAGGCAGGCAAAAGCGAGGAAGGTGGCCAGTGAGGTACGAAGCGCCCGGGCTTGGGGTCAAGAGTGAGGGGGCGTGTGAACTGGTGGGGAGTGCGTCTGTCCGAATGGCAACTGCAGAGGGTGACGTGTGCTGCCGGCTGCAGATACGCGACGCCAGCGAGTGGCGGGAAGAAAAGATGAGCCTGTGCAGTCGCTGCGTTTGGGGTGCGAACGTCAAGGGAGATGGAGCTTGGAGAGTGGGTGAGGGCGAGAGGAAGGCAGGCAGGGTCAACTGGTCGCAGGTTTCCACGGGCGTTGGGGGCCAAAAGGCAAGCTTGTCAGGAGTGGGATTCGAACCCACGTCTCCAGAGGAGACTGCGACCTGAACGCAGCGCCTTAGACCGCTCGGCCATCCTGACGGCTGGCCCGGGAAGAACGTCCCTCACCTCGCTAAGACTCCGCTTGGGCGCCAGCGCCCTTGGCAGTCGACTTTCCCGGTGCGCAAATGAAACATCCCGACGCATCGGTAGACTGGGGAGCCGAGTGAACTGACCCGACTAGCTTCGCGTCGACGTCCCATTCCTCCAGCCTGGACCCAGCCGCTCCGCGTCGGGCCATCAGCTGCCGCTAGCCCCCACCCGCGCCTCTCTCTCAGTGGCTCCCGCGCTCCATACCAGCCAACCGCTCATTTGTCCCCTTACTCCCGTGAAAGCCCCTTTTCATCCAGGTGCAGCCAGGTGAGGGGCGTCCTTCCTAGGCCAGCCGTCAGGATGGCCGAGCTGTTTTAAGGCGCTGCGTTCAGGTCGAGCTGGAGGCAGTTAGGAGGACACACTGAAGGTTCCACTCCACCGGGGTACCCTTCTGGGTCCGGCTCCGGGTGGAGTCAGAGGGTACTTTATTGGGAGTGGCTTCGCCCACCGGATTGGGGGTGGGCGGTGAGGTTTGATTTGGGAATGGAGGTGGCGGTGGCGGTGCGGGTGGGGTTGGACGGGGGCGAGGGGGGGCACGTGCTGGGCGCCTGTGGTGGGCAGGGGATGGAAGGCAGAGCTAGGCATTGACGTCTCCGAGAGGGGTCGAATGCCCAGGTCATTGGCACTGCCGTCCTCGTTAGTATAGTGGTGAGTATCCCCGCCTGTCACGCGGGAGACTGGGGTTCGATTCCCCGACGGGGAGTCTTCCTTTTTTTGGTCTGGCCAGTCTGGCCCGTCCAAATTCCCCATCCCCAACTCCTGCTCTCCGCCACCCTTGGCCCTTTTGGCTCTCCTCCCCACTTTGACCTACCCCACGCCTCCTGGTCCTCTTTCCTGAGCCGCCTAGCCGCGTCCCCGTAATGCCCGACCAGTCTGAATGGGCTCCCTACAACACACAGAGCCTGGGTTCCTCCGATGGAAGGCGGATCAGCGAGTCCCCGGCAGGGCAAGTGCGGGCTGTGGCCTGGCCGGGTCCCTGCTGGAGAAGGGCTCTGGCGAACCGGGCGCCCGGCCACCAGTCCTGCCCCCGGGGCGGGCTGAGGCGTGCAGCCGTGGAGGGCCCAGCCTGCAAGAGTAGCAGCAAGGCAGCGATAACGCCATCCCCGGCAGGCAGGCAGGCAAGCCGGTTGGTAGGCAGGCGAGGGCCGGAGGAAGGAAGACTGGAGCCGCGCCGCTGGGCTTTCGCAGGTGGAGCGCGAAACAGTGGCGCGGTGGCAGTGAGGACCCGAGGGCGGGTTTGGCGTCGGGGCACCGCTGCGTCGCAAGTGGGCGACCAGCCGGCCGCATCCCAGGACCCATGTGACGTGACTGCCGGGGTCCAGAGGCGTTGGTGGTATAGTGGTGAGCGTAGCTGCCTTCCAAGCAGTTGACCCGGGTTCGATTCCCGGCCAACGCACTGTGTCCACCTTTTGCGCTGGTAGGTCAGGCGAGTGGCCTTGGCATGTGTCTGTGTGCTTGCGTAGGGGAAGGAGGCGCGCGGCGGGAGGAGAGCTGCCAGGGCAGTCGGATTGCCAGACTCGGGGGCGGCAGGTCTTTGTTTTCAACCCAAGCAGGGTCCAGGCTCCCAGGTAGCACCAAACACTTGCCACCGTAGCAAGCTCTGGGACCAAGACGAGTAAGCCTGCAGCGTTTTCAGCGCTCCCTGGTGGTCTAGTGGTTAGGATTTGGCGCTCTCACCGCCGTGGCCCGGGTTCGATTCCCGGTCAGGGAATCCCTTCTTCTTGCACGCAGCTGCCTCCCAGCATTCCCGGCGCCTTCGCGCTTCGCTTTGACCAACACGCTCGCTCACTGGCTGGCTCGCTTCTCCCATCTCCCAGCCACCACCTCCGGCGCCCTCCTCTTGCAGCCAGATCACTGGCGCCTGCCTCTCTTTTGATCCGGCCTTTTGGTCGGGCTGGCCACCTGTAGGGTTTCCTCTTCTCCCACTCTGCGCTGCCAGAAGCTCGCCTCCTTGCTCATCCACTGGCTTCTAGCCGCCGAATGTGCAAGGACTCTCCGGTAACGCTATTTCTTCCTGCCAAACCAAGCCTCGCGGCTGACGGGTCACTTCATCTGTCACTGCTGGGGAATTAGCGCCCACCTGGACGAGGGCCTGCGGTCTGGGACATCGCCACGTAGGCCAAAAAGTGCTCTGGCTTTTCCGCTAGGTGCCAGGACGGGATTGGGCTGCTTCGTGTCAGTGGCCTTGACCCAAATCGGGGAATAGAGCTGAGCCTGTGGGAGCCGGGGCCTCGGTTTAGGTGGCAGGGATGCAGGGGTCTAGTATCACATTTTGCCCTGTTTGATTTTCTATGATCGCAAAAGACACTAGGCTGTCGCCAAAATTGGGATGCAAGGTGGGAAAATAGCACAAATGGACTCACTCCTCTGTTTCTCATGACTGAGCATCTCAGTCTGGATGCTCCTGGAAAGCATTTTATTGGCATTTTTTTCTCAGTGCTCTCAATTCTGTCTCAAAATGCCAAGGAAGAAACCTGGAATGCCCCTTTACCAGCACTTAGATTTCATTTTCCTATTTTCTACTTCCCATCGTACGTATCTTTCCATCTCCCCACCCCTCTACCCATCCCTGTATCTGACTTATTGTTTGATGTTCCCCAAAGCTACTGCATAAGTCATTCTACTTTCCCCTAAAACTTTTGTCACATATCAGAATAACTGGTTTCACATACCTGTATAACCTCATCTTGCTGTACATTCCTTCTGACTCCACTGTACTCAACTCTCTGAGTCCAAGACCCTGAGACAGCCACCACTTCAATCCTTTTCTCATTCACCTGTGTCCTTCCTACTGTAATTTTACACTGGTGGCAACTGGGAGGCTGAACTACTTGTCATCCCAGCTCTTGGTTCCCACCTCTATGAATCTCTACTTATTTTGATAGATAGCTGCTGAATTTATCAGGTAGCCTAGTGTTCATTTCCCAGGTCAGCGCTATCACCCCACTTTTAGCTTCTGCAGAAACCAGGACTTCCATTTTCTTGCCACCTGTTAATCACCAAGCCCTTGTAAGAAACTTTGTGGATAACAAAGTCTCTCAGTTCTGTGGATCCAGAGTATCTGCAATGTCTTCCCAAATCTGCACTTGTAGCAAATCTCACCTGTGGAATTTTTACAGAAACATTTTGGATCCAACCAAGCATACTGAAGTGATCAGTGCCTACCAGCTGGAACTGTTTGGCCACCAAGCCTGGGAGTTATATCCCATTATTTTCCATTTTTAAAATATCACTTATGGTTTGCTTAAAAAAATATTGTCAATTACTTTGTTGCTGTTTAGAAAGACAAACTCTTGTAAAACTAACCTATTAGGTGTGGCACTGCCATTTTTCAAAACTAAATAAGATTTAATGTGTGGTGAGTTTCTCTAATCAGAACTTCTAAATATCTCATGGGAACTATCAGTAAAAATGTCAGAAGGTTTGGTAACAATTATCCAGGCCATAGAGAACTCTGAAAGGCTAAGTGCTTTGAAAATTCCAAAGAATCAGGGAGAAATTACATTTATTTCTAAGAATGATTTTCTTAATTCAAAATAACTGAGAGACAATGAATCTCCAACAATAAAAAAAAAAAAAGATTACCTGCTTACCTTCACTAGACAAATAATAAATATATTCAGAATTAAAAAAAATAACTGGCAGATTGGTTTCATGTTTCAATGTAAAAAATTAAGTATAATAGAATTAGATATAGAGTAGTCATTCCCTACAGAGAACCATGGCCCATTGGGGATATTTTTTAATTACTGGTGGTGGTGAAGGGATGTGAACTTGTATGTTCAATCTCCTCTATCTCTTGGGTCCCAGATATTTTTCTACCTTCCCATGGTATATTCAGTACTCTCCCTTGTTACCTTTGAGAATCATATTCTGGAGAGTGTGGAGCTCCTTGCCATAATTAACTTGCATCTTTAAACAGGCACTTGACATCTGGATTTAAAATTTGAAAAGACACAAAATCCCTGGACTTCAAAGAACTTTAGTGATATAAGGACATCAAGACTATCTTCCAAGCAGTGATTATTAGTTCAAATCAGCAATAAGCTATTCTCCCAACACTCACTCCATTCCCCATTTCTTCAAGTCATTAGTGAACTTGATTTTATTACTATCTGGATCTCAACTTTGGGAGGAAGTGGCTTTCTGCTAGAAGGAAGCAAGCACAGTTTTGAATGTTGCATAGCAGAGACGGTTTCATGTTCTAGGTTTTAAAATTGCCCAACTAAGACCTAAAGTTTAAGTTACAAAATGACCAGGCAGTGGAATTAGTGTTTGACTAAACATCTACAAATATGACATGTTAGAAAGACTTACACAGGTCAATCTCTGTGGCGCAATTGGTTAGCGCATTCGGCTGTTAACTGGAAGGTTGGTGGTTCGAACCCACCCAGGGACGGCTGAGATAACCTTGCTTTTTTAAGCATTATCCTCTGACCTGTGATGACCGGAGATTCCCTCTGGTTTTTTTCTTGATCCTGCCTCTGTGACACAGAAGTTGTAATTCACAGTCCTACAAATTGGTTACCTTCTAAAATGCATTTTCTAACATCCTCCACCCCCACACAGTAGGAGGTCATCTACAGCCAAATTACCCGCACTTGTACTTCCTTTCCCTCCAGAAGCGAATCCTTTTGGAAGCTTCTTTCCTTCATAAACTTGCAGCCAGAAGGCCTTTGTGGGTGGGCGCTGGCACTACGGGAAACAGCTTTGGCTCTTTCTTGTTCAATTAGCTCTGGCAGCAGATGCTAAACAACTGGAGAAACTCAATGACCTCAGTCTAATTTTAAAGGGTATAAGGGTCACAAAACTTCACTTACATCCTCTTAGATTTCAGGCTGGCCCAAAAAGTTAAATTGACATAAAATAGATTGACAGGAGAAAAAACACACGAATTTCTTTAAACACAAGTTTTACATGGCACTGGAACCCTTATAAGGAAATGAAGACTGGAAGAAGCAGTCAGTTTCTTATATACTAAAATGGATACAGAATAGTCAGCTATGAAGAAGCAACTACATTACGTGAGGAGGCTTAAAAAAACACAATTATTTCAACAAGATCAGTCTAGAATTGTCTTGGTCCTTCTTGTTCTTGAGGATAATGATGTTATAACTTTCATATGTGAATCTCATGTCCTGTTTTTAAGAAACAGCATAGTCAGAGTGATCTTTTTACACCTGCTCTTTTTTAAGCGCCTTTAACTAAAATAGTCAAAATGCCTGAGTGGTATATTTTGAACTCTTTTAAGAGCTAGTATTCCACTCACTAATGTGCTCTAATTTATCTGACTACTCGCTTATAGCTGGACACTACACACAGGGCTTCAGTAAAGGTTCTAGAAATAATTCATTATAGGTTTTGTCCTTGGCCCCAACTCTTCCTGTTTCATGTTACATACACTCTCTTTAGATGATGTCACCATGCCAGTGCCTACAATGGCACGAACAACTCTCAAATTTGTGTCTCCAACACTTTGTCATTCTAAAGGCATCCATGCATCTACTTCCCTGCTCATGCAATGGTTTGGCCCTGAGGGTCACCCTCTCCCAAGCTGAGTTCATCTTCTTCACATTCCCCTAAGCAGGTATCTTCTCTTCTCTAGTGTTGGCTCTTTCAGTGAATGGTAATATTGCTTCAGGGGAACAAGTCAGAGGGAAGAGGGACTTTCTCCAAATCTCTTTCTCTCATCCAGTATATCTACTAGTTATCAAGTCCTTTTCATTTTAATTCTCTGGCTTTGATTCCTGTTAGCCCATAACCAAGTGCTGCAGCAGGAAGGGGATCCATGTCAGCTGGTGGAGTCCTGGTGTACTATGAGGAAGGTGCTTCCAGGACTCCAGTCTGCATTTGTTCCCACATCAGGAACTACAGCGAGCTGGCCTCTCTTTGCAGCCAAAGCCAATTCTTTGTCCTCTTGTGTGTCCTTAGATCAGAAGTCAGGACAGGAAGACCCCAGAAAGGAAATTCTCTGTTGTCTAAAGCAAACATTCTTACAATTAATAGTCTTCCTAAAGGCTTTCAGAATCAGACAAAATTCAGACTTGTGCCCAGTCTCTGAGTATGTACTTGTTATTCATCCATTCATTGACACATGCATTCATCCATTCATCAAACATTATTGACAACTATCATGTTCTGGGCACTCTGCAAGAAGCTGGAATTAAAATGATGAGCAGGAAAACAGATACAGTTACTATGGTTATTCAGCTCACAACTTTCCTTGTATTCCTGGCAATAAGGGCAGTGAACTGATTGTGCTCCTTGGGGAAGTCCCAGCACAAATGAGCTCCATCGTCCCTAATTCTTTCTTCTTTTCTTTCACTTACAAAGCTATCAAGATTACAAGAGTGTGCCACGCAGGTACCCTATATTGGCAAAGGAAACTGGCTTTTGGAATCACCCTAAATTGTTCTGCTTTCAGGCTCAATATAACAGAGTTAGTTTCTTGGCCACAGAGGGAAGCTCCCCCCAAGTCCTGTAACCTGGAAGTTCCCCCAGGACACACACCTGATATTTGGCCACAAATGATTCAACATGAACAGCTAGCCAATGGATTCTACCTGAGCTTTGTGGTGTAATTAGTTATGTATCACCTACTAGCTTAAAGCATAGTTGGTTCCCAGTCCATGCAGAGACTGCTGTTCTTTAAGACATAACATATCCATTCTTTGCCCTCAGGACTCCATGTTCTCCATCTCTCCATAAGCTACTCATCTCATTTCTGAGCTGTTACTAGTGTAGATGAGGCAGCGTAGTTTCTCTTGATCAAAAGTCTAACCCCTACTTACCCAACATACAGTGTTGAGACAGGTGTATGTTAACTGCTATAGATACTCTCATTCAAGCAGAGCAATCACTGGCCCATAGCAATTCTGACATCCAGCCAGGGGCATGCCACCAGTTCCTTGATTAAGGCTTACTACAATACAGCTCACTGGCAATGATTCTCAGTGGCTCTCATCTACCTTTTCCATAAGAAATAGCCAGTGTTTGTAGTTGATAGTTTTCTCAGCCTGCTTCCTGCCCATAGAAGTTTAGAGAGAAGTTTAGAGGTCCATACTGAGCCTCAGAGTCAAAGCATTCTATAATAAATATACTCTTATTTGACAATGTGAATGTTACTTTCTTTGCATTATTATTGTTAATATTGCTTAATATTTCGATGTAGTAATCATCTGATTTCTCTTCTGAATGTATTTATCTTCATTCATTCTTTACAAGGTTTTTGTTTCTAGTCCTTATCTTAAACATTGTTATTGTTATTAAATTTTAAGCCTTTTTAATTCTGTGACGGCAAGAAGTGGAAACCTAATAAACACATGTATATGTAAAAATAAAAATAAAAATAAAGACGTTTAGAGATCCAAAGTCTTCTTTGAATTTTGTGCTATCTCTGTCCCTCTCAGTCCATCCTGATATCCTTCCTTTAAAAGCTTTGACAGTTTCTTACATATCAATTTATATTCCACTTACTAGGCAAAAAGCATACTCACAATCCCTTTGAGATAAATCCTTTTCTACCTTGGGCTCCTGGTAAATTTGCTGTGAGTGCTGAGTAATACCCAAAGGAAAAAAGATCATTTTATGAAAAGAACATCTGTACTCCAATGTTTATAGCAGCACAATCCACAATCACAAAGATGTTGAAACAACTCCAGTGCCTACTAAGACATGAATGGATTAATAAAATGTAGTATATGCATACTATGAAGTACTATGCAGCCATTCTAAAAAAAATGGTGACCTAATATCTTTTAGGACAACCTGGAGACAACTGGAAACCATTCTTCTAAGTGAAAAGTCACAGAATGGAGAAACGAACACATATACTCAATACCAAACTGGAATAAATTGATCAACACTGGACCAAGGCATATATAGAAGTAAACCTCAGTGAAAATGAAGCTGGGGGAGTCAGGGAGAAAGCAATAGGTAAATTCATACCTATTGGGTACAGAGCACACTATCTGGGTGAAGGGCATATATATGTGTATAACTTTGATTCAATCTTAGAAAAACAAATTATGTAAATGAAACATCTGTACCCCCTAACATTCTGAAATTTTAAATAAGTCTAAAAAAATAGATAAAATGGAAAAGCAATAATAACAAGAAGATTCCTCAGAGCCCAGGCAATATTGCTGATGTGTTCCACCATTATAAATAAAACAAGCTCCCCTCTTCATCTGGCTTATAATAAGATACTCCTCATTTTACTTCAAGCCATCATTATGAGTATTCTTGAGAGCCAGTCAATCCCCAAAACAGCATCACATTTGAGGTATTGTTATGGTAACATCTCACCTCCAGGCACCTCCAGGCACCAAAATCTGCCTTGCTTATCTACTGCCACATAATTAAAAACCACCCTAAATTTACTGGCATAAAACAATACCTATTGGCTTCTGTTCACATATTCTGTGAATCAAGATTCAGATATAATTTCTACTAACCATTCAAGGAACAGAACTTTCATTTTACACAAAGTCTCTGAGAAACAGAAGAAAAAAGAGGAGCACTACCATCTCCTTCTAGGTAGTTAATATAATATAGTTATAATATGGTTTACATTCAAGCACAGTAAGAAAAAGAAACAATACAGGTATAGTAGTTACCTTTGGGAGAAATAAGGGAAACCTTTTGGTGAGAATAATAGAGATTTCAAAGGCAGTGGTAATATTATATTCTATATTAGGGAAGGGGAACATTTGCATTCTTTTTTAAAAATATTCTTTATGATGTACATTTATGTTATTTATGAATTTATAATAGATTTTATTTTATTCAAGTTTGGTGGCCAGGGGAGTTGATGGGGGTACAGTAATTTCTTTACTTTCACTGCCAATGTTAATAAGTATATTTTAAATATAATAAAAGAAAAAAAATTAAAAATTTTGAGATTTACTATCATTGCTGTAGTGGGTTGTTATTGCATCCCCCAAAATATTTGTTCAAGTCCTAACTGCCAGCGCCCATAAATATCATTTTATTTGGAAATAGGGTCTTTGCAGATTAATCAAGTTAAGATGAGGTCATACAGGATTAGGGTGTTACCTAAATACAGTAACTGGTGTCCTTAGAGGAGAAGAAGAATGACATTCAGAGACATGGGAAAGAAGGCCTTGTGACTACAGAAGCAGAAGTTAGAATGTTGGCTACATGCCAGGAGTTGCCAGGAGCCACAAGAAGTTAGTGTTACAGCACAACCAGGTTCATTGTGGGCTGCTCAAGAGAAAGACAGTACACTGAGACAGTAGGTGTTACAGCAGAGGAAGAATTTAATATTGTAGGTGCCATTCGAGGAGATGAGAGGAATTTCTCAAAACCATCTGTAAAAGGTAGCCTTGCAAAAATTGTAAAAATAACAGGAAAATACCTAATCTTTGCTGGTAACAATTAAAGATTAATCCTATGAGTTCCCCAGTAACAGGTACCCCACAGGAATTCTGTTGTGCACAACTTCTGAAAAGGGCTAAGCAGACAGGAGTAAATCTTTCTCTTTCAAAATTGTTTTTGAGAACCTGTTTTTTACAGAGTCCCCGAGTAACCAACAGGGAAGGAGCTTCAGGCTTTAGCCATATCTGCCCATCTCCTGCAATAATTCCTGATCTCCAAAGAACGGCTGGGAAGCCAGCTCTTGAAACTTGACATCTGGCCCAGCTTGTTTTTGCTATTTACCTGCTGCTAAGAAAAAGAAAGGCATGGATACAACAGTTTCTTGGCTCTATCCCAACAATTGACAACCCCCTTAAAAGCTGCAGGGCATCAGTCCTCAGCTGGGGGCATTCTTCCTCTCTTTGGAATGCCATGCCAACTCTCTGCTCTTTTTTCTCTCTTTCCTCTCTCTCTTTCCCTCTCTCAGTCCCTTTCTGCTTCTAAGATGATGAAATAAACTTTATACTTTTACATCCTAATCTTGGTCTAGAGAAATTCTTTCTCATCTTGAACAAAGCACCTACTGAGCTTTCCACCCTAACACTGTCTTTCCAAGAATTTGGGAGAAAGAGTTTTAAATGATAGTCTGGCAGACAAAGGGCTAGGCAATTTGTCTGAGTACCTGTTAGGGGTGTGTGTGTGTGTGATATATTTAGTAGTGGAATTGCTGAGTCATTTACATTCCCATCAGCATTGGCTTATTATATATATATATATTTTTTTGAGCCTCTCACTCTGTTGCCCAGGCTGGCGTGCCATGGCTTCATTATAGCTCACAGCAACCTCAAACTCTTTGGTTCAAGTGATACTCCTGCCTTACCATAAAGCCCACTAGATCTCTATCTACTCTCACCTGCCACATGACATTTCACTCAGTGACAAACTGCATATATGATGGTGATCTCATAAAATTACAACGGAGCATATATAAAAACCTGATATTTGGCACTTGATATCGGCATTGCAGATCAAGCAGGGGAAAGGATTGATGTGCAGCAATGGTGCTGGGACATTTCATTTTCCATATGAAAAAAATATATAAATAAAAATGCTGTATATAGGCTCAGCACCCGTAGCACAGTGGTTACGGCACCAGCCACTTAAACGGAAGCTGGCAGGTTCGAGCCCAGCCTGGACCAGCTAAACGACAATGACAACTGCAACAAAAAAATAGCCGGGTACCTGTATTCCCAGCTTCTTGGGAGGCTGAGGCAAGAGAATCGCTTAAGCCCAAGAATTTAAAGTTGCCGTGAGCTGTGACACCATCTGTCTCAAAAAAAAAAAAAATACTGTATATATGCCATCTGGGTTTGTGTATACTCTATAATGTTCACACAACAATAAAATCACTCAACAACGCATTTCTTTTTTTTTTTTTTTGAGACAGAGCCTCAAGCCGTCACCCTGGGTAGAGTGCCGTGGCATCACAGCTCACAGCAACCCCCAATTCCTGGGCTCAAGTGATTCTCTTGCCTCCACCTCCCAAGTAGCTGGGACTACAGGCGC